>VZTM01009673.1:63830-82758 GCA_013400555.1 Jacana jacana | reverse complement strand
TAACCGCTGCTGTCCACTGAAGGAAGATTTCTGTAATGACGTCCACTGGTTCTTACAACAGCAGCCTGGGGAGCCTGAACACAGCAGTCAACAGCTTGTGGGATTAAACAGGAAGAGGAAAAATAATAATGAAAAAAAAAAAAAACAGACCATCAACTGCCTCAGTCTAAATATACTCAGATAATTTTTGTTATCTTGAATCACCGGGGTATGAAGTGAGAGGGCTTTCTTCTCATTTCCTACCTCTTAATATTTAATGTTCAGTCCAAAGGTATCATCATTGTGATTTAATTTCTAAAATTTAAAACATTTTTAAAAAGTTATTTGATATTTGTATCTTTCAATTGGTCAGGGATACAGTAGGGGAGAATTGCTGCGGGGACATAAATGAGGGTGACTCTTCAGTGCCAAGCAGAGCTCAGCTGTAGAGCATTGGCTGCGTAGCGTCCCTGCATAGAGTAAAAACCAGTTGAGAATACAGACTGCAGAAACAGTGCTGGTTTACTTCATATTGTCAGTTCTAAATATAATTAGGGTTATCTTCATTTATTTCATGAACAAAAATTAATACATACTGCATTGGGATTGCACAGCCCATTAATTGTCCCGGATTGATGGAACCAGTGGTGATAGTTGCATAATAAGTTTTCTAAAGTAAAACTACCTTAAGAAGTGCGTTGTGTTTCAGGAGACAGCATGGGGAACTCAGAGTATTCTACATTCTGCCTCAGAGCAAAGAGGTTAGCCAAATTTTAAGTGTAGGAGTTTGTTTCAGAAAGAGTTTTTATTTCTTTGTCAAGCGGAGTTTGCAAATAAGAAGTTAAAGTAAATTAAATTAAAAGAGGGTAAAATAAAATAGCCTTTCTTTAATTGCTATGCTAAATCTGATACATCAACCGCCCACATAAACAAGGAATCTTAATTTTAAAGATTTAGAATTCTAAATATAGGCGCTGTTAAGAGAAGCAGTATCACAGAGAAGGAAAGAAAAGTGCAGGTCAGAGACGGAGTATGTGTAGCAATAACATCTCTTTAGAAATATATTCTCCCTCTGGTTTTGGCCACCCTCCAAGATTCTACTTCTGAGACATCCCAAACAATGGAGATGTTATAACGAGAACTTGTAGAACAGTGTCCCGCATCGTCCTGATGGTTTATAAGAGTGGTTTGTCTCAGCTAACTGTTCCAGGTATATAGAATTAATGGTCTCAGAAGACAAGTAAATGCTTACTGCACAGAGCAAACAGGTTGCTGAAATCCACTTAGATGGTACTAATTTTCCATTAATTTTCTCCGCACCTTGCCAGAGTAAGCAGGCTGCTGGCGGGCTACTCCTGTGTGTAAACCCAGAGCTTGACACTTGATTTCTACAGACAGATACCTCACACCGTACTTTAAGGTGCTTAAATGAAAGCGATCATATTTTCAAAATGGTGAGAAACACACAGTTGCCAGGGACATCAGGATCTGCAGCTTCTAGGCACGCCAGGTACCTCTTCCTTGGGCACCTAAATATGGTGTAGCTCTGGCTGCTCAAACCTAAAAATCTTGGTGCAAGTCTGCATCTACATGATTTTGTACTGCTTAAAGATTTTTGACTTTATTAGTGATTTTTCTATTAAAATTACTGGGATGATGCATTCTTAAATTTAGAGAGTTTCTTGTTTGTGCAAAGGCTTCTTATTCTCTTGCTCCCTGTGGATCTAAGCCATGCTGGTGTGAGTACTTTATGCCTTTATACCCACAACTACGACAAAGGGATTTCACAGGGGGGTTAAATGGTAGAAGCTTGTGTTGATGGTCAGGACAGTAGTTGGGTTGAGAAGCCCTAGTAAGCTGCTGGGTATGCAGACCCCTGTCTCTAGACAGAGATCTGGTGAAGTTCTGCCTCCGCTTCCTAGGGCAGTGACTTTCACTAAGGCTGCAAAATAAATATGTTTTATTTGTGGTCTGGAGCTTTAGAATTTATATTATTAATCAGTCAGCTAAGGGTAAATTAAAAGAGTATGGTCTATTAAAGTCTCTGTGCAGATGGATGGTGATTCACCCTAAGGAAAAGCCTGCTTCCCTTTAGCAAGGGATTTCCTCCTGCCTTCTCCCACCCTTCCCCTTGCCCTCCTGCACAGGTGAGGACAGCCCAAATGGCAGCCAGAGGCACCTGGCAGATCTCAGAAAGACAAACTACAAGGACATAGAATCATAGAATCATAGAATCATTTAGGTTGGAAGAGACCCCTGGGATCATCAAGTCCAACCATCAGCCCTACTCTACAAGTTCTCCCCTACACCAGATCCCTCAACACCACATCTAATTTACTCTGAAACACAGTCAGGGATGGGGACTCCACCACCTCCCTGGGCAGCCCATTCCACTGACTGACTACTCTTTCTGTGAAAAACTTTTTCCTAATGTCCAGCCTAACCCTACCCTGCTGCAGCTTGCAGCCATTCCCTCTTGTCCTGTCGCTCATTGCCCGTGAGAAGAGACCAGCACCAACCTCTCTACAATGCCCTTTCAAGCAGTTGTAGAGAGGGATGAGGTCTCCCCTCAGCCTCCTCTGCCTCAAACTAAACAATCCCAACTCCCTCAGTCGATCCTCATAAGCCTTATTCTCCAGGCCTTTCACCAGTTTCGTTGCCCTCCTCTGTACTCGCTCCAGCCCCTCGATATCTCTCTTGTGCTGAGGTGCCCAGAACTGGACACAATACTCAAGGTGTGGCCTCACCAGTGCTGAGTACAGGGGGACAATCACCTCCCTTAAACTCCCTTAGCACCTTAACTAAATCTCCCAATGAAACCTGGTGTCTCTCGGGAAGCTGCTAGGATGAACAATGATATTAGTTTCTAAATTACATTTATAAATTCTCTCTTAAGACTGTTCACTTACTTTTTGGTGCCATTATATAAAGTTGCTGGTATTTTCAGATGATATTTTTTGCAAAATATTCAATTTTGGAATTGAATCAAGAAGTTCAGGTCTCCAGAAGAAATAGAAATTGATTAAAAAAAAAAAAAAAAGATTATTAAATATAGTGTCTGGCAGACAAAATCAAATTGAATGTTCATAGAGCGTGCCATCCCTAGTTACTTGAAAGGAGATACTGTTCTACCTTAAAGAAAACAAAGTTCTTTTTATTATTTTTGCAGGTATATTCAATAGAAATTATACAGAAAACCCTTTTATTTATGAATCCATGCCTGTGCACATTATTTCAAGGACCTAGCCACATGAAATAATGAGCTTGTTTTAAGGGCCAGTTCGAAGACAAAGGATTCATCCACCTCTACACCTATTAATTCAAAATGCAAAAATATATTTATTTGTATCCATGGATTTTATTCTACATTGTGTCACAGGGGAAAACATAATGGTATGTTAGTAGCAAATAAAAAGACTGAGGGTGATGAGGAGACGGCTCTGTGTTTGGACACATGCAAGTTGTGGTTTATGAGTTAAGAGAAACAGATCTTCTCTTGTGTGCTGGACAATCATATGATGCTTTACGAAAGAAATCTCTGATGTTTTTCTTTGCCTCCTGCACTTGTTCTGCAGGACAAACCCAGATGCATCAGAGCAATGCCATCGGCTGCGTTTCAGCACTCATACCTTTGCATCAGTGTATGCTAAGTTCAAACCACTTCTTTGTAACTGATCGTTATGATTATGTATTGACAGATATTTTCTTGTCATACTATTTGGCATGCATCCAAATCTTCCGACACACAAAGTAAATGATGGTCTTTTTGATGTAATTTGAGTTTTGCTGCTGTAAAATGTGGACAGTTCAACACATGTAGAAAAGCAGGGTAGTCCTAAATGTGCAGACCTTATTCTGGTGGTTGTATAATGCCCTCCAAGAGGAGGCAAATATAATTTACAGAGGGGTTCTATACAAGGGGCTTGCAGTTTCTACTGTTCCCAGGAGATGGCATACATCTTTTGGAAAAAAATGTCTGCTCACTTACTAAAGGAGCAGTGAGGTGTAGGAGGAAATACTTCAATGCACCATTCAGTCCTGCGATTTCCACTTGAAAAATTGAAAGTCAGTTGGCAAACCCCTTGGGATTTAGAAGAGGTGAAATGGGGATTGCCATCCATAGAGGAGAGTTTGCATGAATAGCTCAGCAGGAGGAGGGTGAAGAATCCCCACCCAGCAACCGCATTTTCTTTGTGGCATAATATATGTAAGACTATAATACAATGCCCTCCTACTTTCATCTTTCTATATTGCCACTCATCAGCATCACAAAGAATGTAGCTATTAAAAGAACTGCCTCTTGGCACCCAAAAGCCATAGCACTGTATTTTCTACAACAAAAAAAAAAACCTCGAGCCTCTATTATTTGTTTTGCTACATTTGCAGCAGTCTCCCCATTAAGCTTGCTTCTCACAACTCCCTGATCTCATTCCCTGTTGGATCTAGATCAGACACACAAGAGGTCAGGCTGACTTTCAAACCTTCTTGCAGGCTGGCAGGCATAGAAAAGTGTAACAGTAATGAGGATTAAAAAGTTCTCAGATGGGCCTACCAATGTGGAAAGCCCCTCCTTTCCCCACACTTGCCACCCTCTGAAACTCTCGGCATAACCACTCGAGCCAGATTTATCAAGAGAGCTTGTATTAACCCAGAGTTATTGAGGCCAGCTCTTGCCAGCATGGGCACCTGTCCTGAAGCTTCTACAACTGTGCTCTTAAGCGCTTCAGTGAGGTTTTCAAAGGTCCTGCAGCTCCTGCTAGTGAAATAAATTTGCCACCAATTTCTTGTGGTGATCCCAAATCTTGGAAAGGCAACCTGAGGCAGTGAAGGGCCATCAGACATTGCTCTGGTTACTGGCATGCCAGTGTGTGTAGGTGTTAGTGGTAAATGGGAACTGGTACATCATGATGCGTGGCACACTGCCTGTATCATCAATGTTAAAAAAAAAAATTAAGAAAAGATTAACAAACCCTTGCTGAAAGGGAATCAAAGTGACCAGAAGCAATGACTACAAGAACGAAAATCTAATCTATCAGCAGTCACCTCCCTACCTGCTGGCAGCCAAGACGAAAGTAGCTGCAGCGGAGAAAGCGGTGCATTGTGCCAGTCACTGAAGGAAGCTGCAGCCAGCAGGAAAATTAGAAATATTTAAGAACCGGTTGCCCAGCTACTGCAGCAACTGGCATCTTCACCACATGTTGTAGTCGAGGGATTAGCTTGACTAAAATTCATCACAAGGAATGCATGAGGCTCCACACCTCCATGTTTCAGAGCAGCATGCTGGGCACAGGACTCCTGATTCATCAGGTCCAGATCATCACAATACAGACAACCTTGGCACTAATTTGTGGGAGTATAGGGAGGGAGGTGCAAATTAGAGAGCTATAACCCTCAGCAGTCCCTGCCAGGGGTTGCATGTGCTCTTCATTATGTGATGGGTACGCGGTTGTACCTCCCCTTTCCTCCCATGAACGCCAGAGCTAATTCCACAGCTGCTCTATAAAAGCCCCTAAAGAGGATGCATAGCTCCAGATCTCCCTAGGTTGTTACTGCTGCTACTCACGGGGACCAACTTTTAGCTAAGGTCCTGCTGTTCAGAACAAGGCTCACTTGTGTCACTGCCTCTATTGCCTACCTTTTACAGGTCTTCCTTCAGCTGCAACCAGCGACTCTGAAGCCTGCATTTAAAGGCACTAAGACTGCAACAGGCCACCTGTCTTAATTCCCTGAGGCAGTCAGCCTTCTCAGTGGGGCCCTGGTGCCTGTGACAGTGTGCTGTTGGGACACCCAGGTTGTACACCTAACTGGAGAATGGCCCTTAGTATGCATCATGGTCTCCCAAGAGTGGGGATGTTCTGATAATCACTCAGGTGTTCTCAGGTGTCTGGCCACCACCAGTCACCAGAGAGAATGTGGCCTCTGAAAGACACATTGGGAAACCTTAAACAACTTGACAGCAGTCTCCTCAGCCTGCCTTTTCCTGCTGGGATCAACACAGCAGAGGTGGAGTTGGTTTCAGTGTTTGGGGATCACAAAAGATTGAGACCAGCCTATTTTCACTCCACTAAAATAAAAGTAAGCAAAACAGCTGGTAGCAGGTAAGTGGCGTAATTTTGGAGTTCCTGGGGGATATTTGAAATGCACTTATCTTGATGTTAGCAGATAGTTTTAAAAGAGTTCCCTGGATTTGCTATAGTCAGCTGCTTGCTTATTCTACCAAATAAATTTAAGACACTGCTCTTCAAGAAATGACAGGTTACATTTGGATGCTATCCACAGGAAATGGGAGTGTAAGGGTGTGTGTTTTGAAATACGGATGTTACAATTCCCATTCTAGCTTGCAAAACAAACCCCAAGCCCGTACCATGCCACTTCAATGATTTATAAGCACATCTTTAAAAAGAAAAAAATTACTTATTCAGTACCTCACGATGGCTCTCTGGTGCATGTGGGGCTCAGCAGCCTGCTGTTTCTCATGCTGCAGAGATTGTTGCTTTTGCTGATGGCCAAACTGTGGCTGCCCGGGAGCAGGTGGTCAAGAGAGAGGAGGCGGGGAAGCTCAAAGCCTTTGTCTCCTTGGGCAGGTATTCAACAACAGCAATCACAGCCTTGCTTCTTGCAGTCACCAGTTCAAAAAGTGCAGATAAGCCACATCACCAGTTGTACAGACGTGATTCCAGTGGGGTAAATGGATTTCCCTCCAACACTCCCTGCTGGGCTGGTTTGGAGATGTTTGAGCTGCATCTTGAGACGTGTCAGTGAATAGTAACTGCTCCAGGCACTGGGGTAGCATTCAGCAAAGAAAATCAGCAGGTTCCTTGGACTGACTGACTCTCTTCCTTTATCCATGGGAAGAGAAATTCCGCCTTTCTGTTAATTTGAAAGGGCTGGGTCTTTCAAGTATATCTATACAGTCTGCCTCATTGCTTAGGCCCTCTGTCACCTGGAGCTTGATTTCAGGAGTGCTGGACACGCAGGACTGCACAGGGGCTGCCAGGTCTTTGCTGCTCAGAAAACCAGGAAAAGTAGAACTGCAGGAATTTTGCCACTTAGTTGGGGAGAGCAGGAGCAGATTTAAATACAGACACACAGATGCAGAAGCACAAGTGGAAGAAAAAGTGAAAATGAGATTAAGGACATACAGAGAGAGAGTTATTAAAGAATCATCACTCGGAACAATATAGAAATTAATCAAATCCAAGTAAGGTGTTTCTCAGTTTTATTTGACTAATATAATGCAATAGCTAAACCATACTTAATATATCATCAGGTTTCAAAAATGAAGTTATCTGACAACATACTGTCTAATTTTTCTGTGAGATTTACTGCTCTTTAGAGCTGAAATATGCAAAGGGGGACCTTCAGCTGGTTGTGATAAATTGCTTATCTCCACTGACTTCACCAAGGCTATTGGTCTGTTTTATGAACGTCTGACCTAAAGTCTAGAAAAGCTTTGAAGAGCCAGGCACTAAAACCTTCTTCTAAATGCAGGTGCTGCAACAGTTTTTCTAGGAACTAAGAAATATTCAAGGCTGTAAAGATGAAGCTTGCAAAACAATGAGGATATTTCCAAAGACAGATTACATGTTACCCCCTCAAACTGAAATTCTTCTCATTGAAATGCATGTATATTTTTTATTACTCATCTTGATTCCTTTTTTTTCAAGGAAGAAGTTGCTCAGCTTAGATGCTAAATGCTGGTCTTTAACTTTCTGTGCAGAATCATGTTACAGAGAATTAGAAACTTTCAGGGCCTCATCCCTCTTAAGACTGAATTAACAATGATTAACGTCATCATTTCAATGCTTGCCACTCTACTCAGATATTGCAGATATCCTACAGGTTTTCTCCCATCATGTAACCACAGCTGAACACTAAAAATGCTTTCCACTGTAGGAACAGCTATCTGAAGATCATTTTCATTTCTCCTTTTCACGTGCAACTGTTTACTCCATTCCCAGACTAATGCAAGAAAAAAAAAAAAAAAGAAAAAAAAAAGTAAAAAAGTAAGATGTTTCAATTTGGTTAAAGATGAGACTGTTAGGGTTAACTCTGACTGTGGAAAACATCAACAGCCAATCTTAGGGTCAGAAGACCGAACAAGACAGTGCACTGTGCTTGTCACCAGGAGAGTTACTGGCTTCTACTCAGAGGGAACGTCTGCCAAAACTTGATCTGACCAGAGTTAGCCTGATATAGAAACAGTTCTGTTAATCAATTGTTAAGGATCAGGCAGGAAAAAGTTACAATTGGAACAGTTACTGCATCATAAAACTTCCTTGAGAATTGTTTGATATTTCTTCTGCAGCCTAAATGTTTTGATTACCAAGGCAGTGTTTTCCCAGGAGGCATATCTTAAAGAGATGTAGTGCCAGGACAAAGTGGGATGAGATGATAAAATATAAGAAGTTGGAACATGAGAAGTTTGAAACTCAGCTGTGAAAATGTTTATTGGATAAATGTTTACTCTGCTGTGCACTCGCATTTATTTTTCTTTCGAACCTTTGAGTCTCCTTACTGCTTCACTGAGACAATTAATTCTCTTTGGAAAACATGACATGGTTAATTAAACAGGTGAGAGAAACTAGTTTCTCAACTGTCTGGAGATTCAAAGATCCAATTGCAACTTACAAAGAATATATTACAGTTGTCACCATCATGTGAATCCTGGATTGTCTGAGAATGATAAACACATGAATGCTGTAGAAAATACCCTTTAGAAACCTGAGATCTTACTCATCAAGGCCAGTCCTCTCCTGTTCCAGGTGGTCACAGCACACTGTGCTTTTCATGATCAGATTGTGCTTCATCTTATAAATACCTACGGATTTTGCTCCTTTTTTCTTTCTAAAGGCTGGCTGCTCTGAAACCTCGCTATGCTGATGCTTGAGAAACAGATTCTAAATCCCCTGGCTATTATGTAGCTGTTTCTTCTTGTGCCAAAATTGTTCTTAGCTTTAGTAGCCTGTCTTCATCCCTGATGTTAGTCCTCATGATCTATTTATGAAGATACATTTATGTTCTCTTAAGTCTCCACCTTGCTATAGCGCCTGAGCAATGTAAGCCTGGGGGCACATCTTTGTGTGGAGGGTGGTGTGGTGGCTTTGCACGTGAGCCAGCCCTGCTTGGACCTTGTGACATAGCCACTGCATCTTCCCTCTGGAGCCCACCCCAGCTCTGGTCCCACTCACTCACACTTCCTACATACCAGCAGGCACCAGCAGGGGTTTGAAGAGGTGCTGGAGAAGGCCTTTGAACCCAAACCCTCATAAAAATGGCTTGAAAAACTAGCACTTTGACAATGAACTTGGTCCTGCATTATATAGTAGATAAATCTAGAAAATGGTACAGAAATTGCCTTATGGGGCTATATAAATGAGTCTAAACTCTCTGAGGCAGAGTTCGTTACTTCCTCGATTTTTGCCTTCCACCTAGAACGATGTGGCCTTGACTTAATACTTGACTTGGGTATTAATAGCTTCAAACAGCAGGGAGTTTTTAACCATGCCATGCTACCTCTTGCACTAAGGAAGACCTGTGCACTTAGCTTTATTTATGGTGGGAGGGACTTACCCATGACAAAAAAAGGCACTGATCTGGGTGGGGAATGAGAGGAGGATACTAGGGCACTGAACTTTCTTTACTACTCCAAGGGGTGAGACATGTGGCTCTTTGCCTCTCATTAGTGACGGCAGACTTTCTTGGTTTCCCACACAGAGAGCAGGCAACTATATGTAAATTCTTTACATTTGACTATTGTTTAATGCATGTTTTATTTTACTGCTTTTAGTGTATTATCTGTAAACAAGCACTACTGTTTGGCCAACTGTTATGTTTTATTTAAGGTTACTTAAGTCTCAGTTATTTGTGGAATGCTTCTATATTCCTTTGGGCAGTCACTGCATAACTCGCAACTATCTAATTTTTTTTGGGGAAAATAATATCTCAGATCACTGTTATGTATCTTTTATGTAGCTGTTAAATATTATCAGACATACATATTTACTTCAACCCAGCCACATCTGCAATTGTGGTTGAAAGTAAGAGGTTCTCTCTATAGCAACCAGCTCATGTTCAGGTTTTTTGTTTTAAAATACCAAGAGCCAGATTTTGCTCTCAGATCGTCAGTAGTTTTGGGGTTTTCTGATTCTTTTTTTTCTTGAATAAAGTCCCAATATTTTTTCCACTACACGTGTCTCAAGATTAGTCTGATTTTGGCAACTTTCTGGACAAATGGTTTTCTGATTTTCCTCTCAATCCAAAATGTATTAACAAATCTTCGGGAGGGGCTCTGCTTTGAATGGATCTGGACGGAATTAGTGACGATGAAATGTTTACTGCAGTAGATTCTTTCTGCGGAGCCTTTAGAACTAATTCCAAATGCATACACAACTGTGGACTTTTAATTGGATAATTCTTGCCTGTTGACTTCCTTCCAGCTTTATCCTGTAAGGCAATGTGTGTCAAGATTTCAGAGTCACTTGCATATCTGTGCATCCCTATTTCTCATTCGTACGTGTAAACATCTATTTGCCCATGCAAAGTGGGTCTTTAGATGTGCAAATACTGGATCTTCTTGCATAAATATTTTTTTGCAAGCAGATATGTTTACATGAATGGCTACATGAAATACAGATATGTTTGAAATTAAATGAAATACAATTAAATACAGATCTGTTTACACAATGACTACACACACAAAAAGAGGACCCTTAACTCTGAGACCGGGGACTTCTCCCTCATACCATGTCTTAAGTTTATTATATCTCTTGATGCATGTGAAACTACCTCACTAATAAAGTAGTTTTAACAGTGAATCTAGCAGATATACCAACAAAACATCTAAACACATGCTTAACTATAATGGAGATTAACACCCAGGCAAAATTAAGCATATGCTTCAGAGCTTTTCTGAATTGCATCCACATTGAGACCCAGCACTCTCTTTTTCCAGGCTTCCTGATTTCCTACACTGCAAAGGAACTACATTTCAATGGAAAAAGTTTATAGAGGATGCAGCATTAGGTGTTGTCAGATATATTTTATAGCCAGATTCCTTTTGTAGTCAAAGCTGATCTGAGTAAGGGCTGAAAAATTCAAACAAGTGCTGTGCACTGTATCTAGCGTTTCCACAGTTAGGGAAATGGTGATCCTATTGATCTGCACATTACCTTGCAGTTCTCCAAAAATGAAGTCTGTGACATTTACCTCTCCAGAAAAATGTATGCATTGGCCTTTGAATGTTATTTGACAGCACAAATATTTATGTTTAATTTTACTGACCAACCTATTAAGTGGGAATCGCATTCATCACGAATAATCAATGTTTGACTGGTGGTCCAGGGCGCCAAGAGCTATTTCTGAAGAACATTACATTTGTCCTCATTTCAAACTGGGATAGACAGTTATTTTAGAGCAATATTGCAGATGATTAGTTATGCAGTATTGTTTTGTTAAAGGCAGAGCCCTGAGCAGGGGGGCTACAAGAAACCACGTTTCCCTGGTGTTGATGTGTTGGAAGGGAATTAGCGCTCCTTGACATAGGTGTTTCTCATAGGTTATTAGTGCACAAGGCAATCGCTGTCTTCCAGAAGTCTTTTGGGAAATAAGGAATAGTACAAGAGCCCCTGAGTCCCTGTGACTGCTTCAGTTGGCTCTCAGGTATGGTATACAGAGGGGCAGGGCAAACCTCTGTCTTCTTCACTTCTGTTTTCTACCAAGCTTTTTGCTGCTATGTCTATGCTTCCCATTCCTGTTATCATTATGAAATGAATGTGGAAATCCAAGACTTTGGGCCTGGAACCTGGAATTTGTTGGCTCTACTGGACCAGGAAGGGCTGAATATACTTAGTAAATGTAGAAAGAACCAAGAACACCTGATTGACTTTATATTTTGTGGTGGTTAACTTCAACAGCACTTAAAATTACAAGCCAGGGCTCATAATACTATTCTGTACCAAAGCCAAAATGCTTCTGCTTAGAACTATCATAATTTTCCATTTACATGACAAGTTCATAGCTATTTTTATACCAAGTTTTTCTCCATCTTTTTTCCCCCCAATATATTTGCTGCTTCATATGTGTTTACTGCTAACTTAATGCTAGAGAGATCGCTTTATTTGTACTGAAGATGCAGTTTTCATCATCTGCGTGCTATAAATATGTACAGTAGGCTCAGCTTTTAGAAGCATAGGCCTTTACAAGACTTTAATTAGATTTGGGGTTTATTTTGCAAAATATTTAAAACAAATGAAAATATTTTATAATCAGTTTTGCGCATTTGGCCCACTTCTTTAAAAATGTGCAGAATTTTCTGCACTAAATGGTTTCATTCCATGGTTTCATCCCTGTACGCTTCCGGAATACCACTTAGTGCAAACCAACCACAAAGACAAACCCTGATCTTTAGCAGTTACATGTAAGGTAGCAAAGACCAGCTTCCATGTGGACAAGGCCTTCGCATCGAACAGGAGGAGCGGGCTAAGAGCTCGTATGACTGCGAACAGCTGAAATCATGTGACAGGCTTTATTGCTGGTGAAATCTGTTTCCACTTGCTGCCACCCACTAATTTGACAATAGATTGCATCATGTGGTTGCAGCAACTGAGATGACTAGCAACCATTTTAAACTGCTTTCCTTAAAGGGGAAAACACCCTATAAAAGCAATGGAACAGAGAGAGGCAGTGTTGTGAACATATTTTAAATTTCAAGTAAATACAGTACTGTATGCTGCAGTAGATTAAATTTAACAAAATCCAAGTATTTGGTGAGGAGCTAAAGTATTAGCCAAAATTTGTTCATTGAGTGATTATTCTTAGTGGACAAAGACAGCTAGAAGTAATAGCAGAAGAGTAATTTAGCTCATACTAGAATTGCAATTACCACCTAAGTGCCGTATGGGAAATGCACAACATTTTCAAAGCAGAAAAATAAATAATAATGAACCCTTAGCTTAAAAGTGCAATTCTCTCCGTGTTCTTTTCTTGTAAAGAAAAATCTACATTTCAAAGGAATATTTTCTTACATATGGAAATGCTTATTTTCTAGCTACTGAAGATCTGCCAGGAAATATTAGAGAATATCATGTTCAGAGTTTTAGACGGCAAATTGCTTCTGCATACACTGTATCTAGCAGACAGCTTTATGGTGCTCTTTACCTGTCTGTCATAACATCATCAGTTTTTCCAAAGTACCTCAAGCCTTTGAAAGTTAGGAATTGTAGCAATATACCTTCGTGTGACACATGTATTTAGCAATGCTAAGTTGATTAGCAAGTAAGTATAAACAACAGATTTATGTGCTTTAAACCCAATTATTAAAAGTTCCTTGATGGAGGGCAAAAAGCAACTTTGAAATTAAATACTTGCATCAGCCTAAGAAGATGGATTTTAAAGAGTGTTTATCAAAGCATATATAACATGGCTGTGCAGCTTTAAAAATGAGTTTCAGATGTACTTTATTGTCTTAATTTATATCCCAGGAAAGCAGGGAGGGCCACCTTACCTGTGGAAGATTTGGCTTTTTAGATATAAACACTGACTTTAAAACATCTCAGCAGCATTTTCAGATTGTCACAGTGAGCAGAAACATCCATGTTGTTAGCCAGATGGGATATTTCATATGCGTTTCTTAAACTGGTTAATTTGCTTCTTCAGTGCAGAGAAGCCAAGAGATAACACTGAGGTCTGGGACGTACTTTCAGATGCTTTTTGTGTCAAATTCTGTGCACCCAGAAAACCTTACTTCTTTATTTACTGGCTTGGTTTAACTTTAGAGGGAGAATCATGCATTTCTGGCAGTTTATTCCCAATCTGGTTTCAACCATTCTGGTATTCTGACAGAAAAAAAAATACTTTGAAACTTCCAGGACAATTTGAAAAACTATTTTAGAGATAAAAACCGAGCTGTCATTAGATTTCATATAGAAACAAGTTTTAATGGATTGAGTAAGATTTGTAGAAACGCCTCATGGCCATAATCTTTGAGAAAAGGTTTCATCACCACTGCATTTATTCAGTCTCCCCCTTATTTTAACAAATCAAGAAAGAGAAGAGCTCTCGTACCTCTATCTGCTTGCCCTTTGGTTTCTTTCATCCCCAGAACATTTTTCTACATGCTTTTGATTGGCTCTGAATTAGAGAATCAACATGAGTTTTATTTATTTATTGGGTCAGGATCCTGCAAATATCATCATGATGCTACCTGCAAAGGAGCAAGTCCAGAGCTCTGCCCCACGCAGGCTGCCAGCACCTGCTCACCGATGAGGAACACACTGAGGAGTGCTCCTGAGGGCAGCAACGGCCCAGGACTGCTCTCCAGAGAAACAGGAAAATGAATGCAAACCCAAAGATTTTTGAGGAGACTGTTCTTGCAGGGCAGGGTAAGGACACACAGTGTCCTCCTGTACTCGGCACCGGTGAGACCCCACCATGAATACTGTCTCCAATTTTGGGTCCCTCACTACAAGAAAGACATTGAGGTGCTGGAGTGTGTTCAGAGAAGGGTAATGATGGTGAAGGGTCTAGAGCACAAGCCTTATGAAGAGAAGCTGAGGGAGCTGGGGTTGTTCAGCCTGGAGAAAAGGAGGCTGAGGGGAGACCTTACCACTCTAAATCTGCCTGAAAGTACATTGTAGACCAGTGGAGGTCGGTTTCTTCTCCCAAGTCACAGGCAATAGGACCAGAGAAAATGACCTCAAGTTGTGCATCGGGAGGTTCAGATTGGATATTAGGAAAAAATTCTTCACTGAAAGGGTTATCAAACATTTGAACAGGCTGCCCAGGGAAGTGGTGGAATCACCATCTCTGGAGGTATTTAAAAGACAGGTAGAAGTAATGCTTAGGGATACAGTTTAGTGGTGGTTTTGGCAGTGTTAGGTTAATGGCTGGACACAAAGATCTTAAAGGTCCTTTCCAACTTAGATGGTTCTGTGTGTCTATGAGGAGTCCAGAGAAGTGCCAAGTGTGATTTGAAAATGAAGCACATCAAAACTATGTTCCTTGGGAATGTAACATCTCTTGTTCCTTGGGAATGGAACATCTCATGTTCCCACTTAAATTTTAAAAGCAGAGTTTTGCAAGGTTCAGAACACCAACATTTCCTCATACACAATAGTTGTGAAAGCACATTTTTGGAAAATAACAATTGGTCCCAACTGGTTTGGAAATTAGGATTTTGAGAAATCCTTGAAAACCCCATAGTTTTATTTTTGAATCAACAAAAGCAGAAAACCTGCCTGGAAAAAGCCCACAGATTTTGTAGGTTAACAGAAAAAAACACAAAACACAAAAGAAACCCTTTCCTAATTGCTGTTTCTACATGGTCTCATGAGGGACTTTTGAGCAGGTGAAATGTGATTGGAAATGGGACAGAGAACTCGGGGTTTCTTACTCTATGTGGAGTTACTTGTGTCGGAAAAGAGGAATTGTGGCCATCTTACAGAAATGCCACCACACTAAATGCCTTTAAGCAACAATTGGCAGGTTGGTGATATCTTTACCTGCAGTCTACAGCTTTGTGTGCTTCCACAATGCTACCACTTTTGATGGTAATGATTAGGACGCACATAAATCAAAGCAATACCAGCATTAACCACACTCAGCTTGGCATTCAGACAATGGGGGAAAATAAGGTGTAATTTTCAGTTTGGTGAAAGACCCGTGAAAAACTGGAGAACAAAATTACATGCTAAAGAATATAGTGTTCAAATGACTGTTTAAGAAATAGATTTTGCATATCATTTCATGAGATCACTATGCACCAGATTAAATGGCATAGCTGATCAAGAGATGACTATGACCCAGTTTTATTATGGGTAGGCTAACCTCAAAAGGTTCAACAGATCTTTTCAGTTTACAGAAGGGTAAAATTACCTATGTGCTTATGCAACCTTAGTCAAACCTCCTGCAAACCAACAGAACTACTACTCAGGTTCATAATGTGTGTATGTGTAGAAGGATTTTTAGGACAAAGTACTAATATTTGCCACAAGTCATGAGCTGCAAATAATATGAATGCCATCCCAAGTAACTCCAGGATGGAAGTGCTTTGGGGTAAAAAAACAAAGCATGAAAGAAAAATAATCATGTTTTCAAATAACTACAAAAATTCCTGCACGAGAAATTTTGGAGATTTTTTTGCAGCATAAAAATTTGTTCAATTTATTCAGTCACTTGTCTTTCATGGTGAACAAAGCCATGTGCACCTCTTGCCTGTTTTTTTGCCTAGTTTTTAATCCCTTGCAGGTCTCTATATTCCACACTCCTGTGAGATTCAGCACCGATGCACAGTAGTTCAAGGATATGTCTAGAACTTGAAAATGCCAGCTTGAATCTTTGTGGGACTTGCTGACTGTGTTTCTTCTTGAAAGTTTCTTCAGTTGCTAACTATGCTGCTGTGTTTGCTTGGGTTTGCCTTTTTGGGATGCATGTAATCCTTCTGGCACATCAGGTAGGTCCTCCAGCCTTCCCTCTCCCACCATCTCTGCATGGAGCTGTAATGGGGCTGTCTCTGGGAAGTATTCCTTTGCACCATGAAGGAATTTTGTTCCTCCAAAGAACTGCAGGGCCTTGGGTCAGGTCCTCCAATTCCTTTCATCCAGATTCCTAATTCAACCAAATCTCAAACCCTATATACTGTATACTATACTCAGAAACTTGGATGGGAAAGGATTGGTGGAACCTCTTCAGCTTTGGAGACAGAGACCCAGGCCCCCTTGCTCACACGGCACTGACATAAAGAGGGTGATACAGGTAGGAACTGGCAGTCAGAAGCTGCTACAGGTATCCAGTGGCCAGCTGCGTGGGAGTGAGTAGCCCTTTTGTGCTGCTGCAAAGAGCCCCAAGCAGTTTGAGTTACAGGTATGTGACCATCATGGGAATTTTGAGCTCTGGAAAGCAGCATTCCCACCTTGCCTAAACTTCCTTTCCTAAAGCAGGAGAACGAGACTCAGGCAGCAGTACAGAGGCAGTGGTGTAAGGAAGGGAGAGAGGGAGGCTGCAACTCCTCTCAATTACTCTATATCAATCTGTTTGGGCTGAAGAAAACCTACAGAGAAAGTTGGCATTGCTGAGGTAACCAAGACCTTTAAGACAGCTCCGCTTCAGGGAACTGAAAGAACTGAAAGACTGATTTACTGAACTGTTCTGAGGTACGAATTTAGGAAATACATTGATTTTTTTTTTTTTCTTTTACTTTTCACCTCCTGAGAACCTACACAGAAATGGCACCAGTGAATCATTATGGTATTTCACTCACTAATCTGGGAGGCTGCAAAAGACATTTTATCCTAGTCAGTGCATACAGAGGTTTAGATGTTATTGTGATGTCAACTGTAATTTTTAAGGACTTGGCCACCTTTTCAGCCCTCTGACTCATAAGGACCTGGGTAGTAACAAAGAATGATTAGCTATTCTCTGTGCCAGTGGGAGGCAATAGAAGAAAAAGACAGTGATGCAAAATCCATGGTGGTCCAAAATCCAAAAAGGATGATGGAAATTACTTATGATTAGGTCAGATGTTACTGGTCTCAAAACTTTAATCTTATGACTGCTGATTGCTGTTTAACAAAATGTTTATGAGTGTTTACAAAACAGAGAAATTACATTAGGTGGAAGAAGAAGGATTTAGGAAATATAAGCAAAAGGCACTTGCCAAAACCTCTCCAATGCCTGTGTGGCTGATGACAATGAAAAGAACTGGACAACAGAGATGCTATCCTAATACGCAGTATGGGGCCAGTAATAAATGTCACAAACTTTTATTAATCTTACTGAGGAGCTACATATCCATGGAACTGCTCTTTATTTGCTTCTTCTTTTTCATTTTATGTCTTACTTACTCACTATGTCTCATTTTTAAAGGAAAAACTTCTTGTCCACATATCAAAATGAGACCTCATTGTTCAACAAACAAAATAAAAACAAATGGCAGTGCTCTAGTTGTTTTGTTCTGCATCAGAGATAGTTGCATGTATTCATAGTGCTTCTTATCATTCACTGGTGTTGCACAGCTGGGATAGGTTTACAGTTCATGTCATCATTCTCAGTGAAAAGTACAAGATGCTGAAACATGGCTGATGCTAGGAACAAGCAATTGTCTACACAGTATAATGACTGATTGTACATCACCCTTTGCAAACTTTTATTCATAGTATTTGGAAGGAGTTCAGCTTGGTATTGGAGGAGCTGGATGACATCTTAGTTCACTTACTGATGTTCTAATTCACTTTATTTGCTTTTCTTCCCTTAAAATCTCATTAATTCTCTCAAAAACCCTGAGTAACAATGTGGCTTAAAAAGCACCATCAAATACATTTGCAGTGGTAGTTCCACTGCCTGTTCCTCTTTTCCTTCCATGTTTGCTTTGACATATTCCAGTGTATTTCTTCTTAAATCTCTAGATATTGGTTTATGTATTTTTTGTTTTACTGGTTCAGGCAAATACTTAAGTTCAAGTTGCTTTGTGTGGATGATTACTCTGAACTCACAAATTTGGAACAAAAAGCATTTCTAAACCACACTAGGTCTTTCAAAGGACAAACTGATCCTGACTGTAGCCCCAAACTTCCATGCTGAAAAGTACAACCACTGAAATCCTGCAAAAGCAATAGTGTACTTGTGGGACTGCTAATGAAAAACTCCTTGTAGTGAGAGAGATAATGTGTACATGGGAGTGTATACGCAAGCGTGATAGCAGTGGACCTGTACTACGCAGGCCTTGTGTTGCTGGAAGAACTGGTCTAACCTGACTGACGGAAGTTCAGGATTTTATCTGGCTTCAAAATTAAGTGTGGATGCAGGCATGACCTATAAAATTTTGTAGAATAAACAAGCAAACAAAAAATCTCAATGCTTTGTCTGCAAGATTGTGTGTCTGTAAAATAGTGATGTTCACCTGTCTCAAATACTATCTTATTGAAAGCTATGATTTGTTCAGAGAACACTGTAA
>VZTM01009673.1:45797-59837 GCA_013400555.1 Jacana jacana | reverse complement strand
TAATATTTTTTTTTTAAATGATATTTTCTCTTTCAGAGACTGTCTTGAGTGACCAAACGCAGGAGAAATATAAACTTTCTGGAAACAGCCCAGTCTGTTCCATCAACAATGTCACAAGGCAGAGAATAGCTCACCTGGATGTAGAACAACAGACTTGCAGTTCGAGCAGCTGAAGAGCTATTTCGGTATGTTAGTCTCTGGGGACTGCGTTTTTAGTGGGTTAAAATACGTTACTCTGGGTGTACGTGCAATTCAAATATGAGTCACGTTTGTTTCAATACGTGTATGCTCTCTTCATGTAATGTGAGCATCAACAGACGGGCAAAACAATGCATTTCTGAATATAGGTGTGTTTAGACACCTTCAGAAATGGAGTATAAAAGTCAGCAAAATATTCTGTTCTATCCCACAAGGAACAGATTAGAGCTGTTAGTCTGCTCATGGTGAAAACACAGTGTTGATGTCCAATTGTAAAGAGAGAAACCCTGATTCATTCCTGTTAAACAGTGTTACAGAAGAGATCCACGTTGCTGTCAGTGTATGGATAGCGGCTATTCACATGTCTGAGCCATCGTGTACTTGGCTGGATGAGATATAGATAATACATTTCAAACATATAGTAATGCCAGTTTGCTGGAGTATAGTCAGGTCTCTAAACATATGTAAATTTTCTAAGCTACAGGAAGAAGCTCCTGGTTTTGCAGTGTCCTAGTCAAACCAGGCAGGGAGAGATTCCTCCAGTGAAGTAGTGGTTTTACAGTAACTAGGAAAAATTACTGTTTGCTATATTTTTTTTGTATTTAACCAAAGGCAAATTGTTGTTAACAGATGCTGGCTGGCTGTAGGATGGCGGCTTGAGAATGTGTTAGTAAATATTCTTGACAACAAACTTTTTGACATAGTCAAGAGAAGCCTTTAGTACAGCCAAAATATCTGCAGAATTCACTTGATGTTCTCAGACGTAAGTCATCTTCTGTTTCTTTAAAAACAAAGGAACCACACAGTAAAAAACGTAACCAAACAAAACTGCAAGAGCCTTTCACAGTTCACATTTGACTAAATAATGTGCTTTTCTGGATAAGGTTTAACAGCAGAAAACTCTTGCATAAGATTTCATCATTGCTATGTATTTCATACATTCAATTTAGTTGCATAAGATGAAACAAACATATCAGCAATTCCTGTTAAACTATAGTCAACAAAAATAGATGAACCTGGTATACTTTGGGTGGAATATACCTGCCTTTTGTGTTGTACTGGTACACTAGTTGCTTATCTGTAGAATGAAATTATTTGCAATCTGCAATCTGAATCACATTCTACAGACAGTATAAAACACTACGACCTTGACTTTGTATCTGCACGTGTGCTTAATCTTGGGAGTAGTCCCGTGGAAACTGAGGAAAACATGAGAAGAGATAGGCAAGTCTGTACAGCACTGAGGTAAATTAAATGAATTTCTGCAGACTTGTGAGAAACTCTGATTTTCATAGCAATTAATTCAAGCATTACCAACACTATGTCTATGCATTTAGATATGCATTTAAAAGACTTTCTGGTAGCAGAATATTTTACGTCTGCAATGTATGTTCACTGATGTGTCAGCCAGAGATTTAAAAAAACACCACTGGCTCTCCTTGAGACTTGTATTCCTAAATCCTTTCTGGTTTAAGGGCACAGACACTTGAAAATCATCACTGTACCTTTTAACTGGAGACAGAATTTGAAATATCCAACTTGCCTACTTGATCCTAGACATGTGCCACGGAATCTGTCTGCACCTTTTCCAGATTCAGTTGGGTAATCTAAAGGTTGCAGTAAAGGGCTTCCAAAAAATTGTATTGCTAATGCTTTTAGGACATGAAAAGAGTGTCTGTAGGGTCTTACAAAAGGCTAGCTGATTAGTGGGGGCTTGAAAAAATGTGCATGATACTTTCTCAAGAAGACAATCCAAGGTAAAGGGAACAAATAGCGCAGTTTGATGAGTCATTAACAAATGTTTTAGCAGAGGTGAAGCTGCATTACGCTAGCACTTTGTTAGCAAGAGTGGTGCATCTTCATTTTGTGCTTATTCTGCAATCTTAGTGGAAAAATATTTCCACTACAGGGGCAGTGAGCATATGTAATGCAAACATTTTGACAGTGAATGTAAACAGCTTTCCTGCATTTTAAACCATTAAATCAAGGACACAAATTTCCATGGTTTTGCAGATTGCAATCTTCGCTGACTATAGAGAAGATGGTGTTGCATCTGTTTTGTGTTTATAATTGCATGTTATGTTGTGCCACTGTGACTGAATTTTAATAAACATGGGGGGTTTTATTGTCATGGACACTAGGATCTCATATATAACTATGGTGCAGAGATCCAATGAGGCATTCAAGAAAAATATTTTCAAAAAATTAAACAGTAATTGGGATGACTTGAATATTGCTCTTGCTTGCTCATCTGATAGGAAAGTACAGCAGCCTGCCTCCTATTTGATTTGTGACTTCTTGCATTTCAATTTCAGTGGATTGGCCTAAGCTGGATATTTTTGGCTTGGTTGGTGAACAGGAGCCTCAGGGGAGTCCCCTCTGTAAGGCTGCTCTCTCTAGGTGTTCGTCGTTATTTCTATTGGAGAGTGTGTGGGGTCTGTCCAAGAATGCTTCCCCCAGCTCTCTTCTCCATCCCGTCATGCTGTCCCAAAATAGGTTTGCAGGAAAAATCAAAGTCTTCTTGAGAAGGAACAGAAAGTGCATGTCAGGATGGGCTCCATATGCCAGAGAATGGTAGCTCCTGGGAAAGAAAGAGCCACAGACTTGTGAGCCAGGTGGCTTTTTGTGGAGGAGGAAAAACTAGAAAGTGAGTTACTAACAACAGAGTAAATGATTTGTGAAAGAGGTAATATGACTCTCTCAGCTTAAAGGAAAAGTTTCATTTTCTAATAAATTATTTCTCCCCCTGCTTAGTAAATCATTTCCCTTTCCTAATACACTTAATTTGCTATTCCCTTTAATTATTGCTTGTCCAGGTGGATCTTAAAGGCTGCAACTTAAGAAGAATCTAACTTAAAACTGGCAAAAAGCCACCCTCTGCCACATCATTAACTGAAAGACAATCGTACTCTGACTCGCCTTATAATAATACAGACGGGGTTCAAAATGCTGCACTGTTTTTCTAAAGGTAAGAGCTTGCATTAATAGGAAAGCCTACGGTGGGGATTGCATCAAACCCATCAGACCCGTCTTGAAAGAAATGATGGTATGCTAGTATGAGAGTTTGTGTCCCTTCAATAGTGTAGTTTCAGAGGGAGTGTAGTGATAGGACGAGAGGTAATGGTTTTAAACTGAAAGAAGGGAGACTTAAATTAGATACCAGAAAGAAGTTCTTTCCTGTGAGGGTGGTGAGGCACTGGAACAGGTTGTCCAGAGAAGTTGTGGATACCCCATCCCTGGAAGTGTTCAAGACCAGGCTGGATGGGGCTTTGAACAACCTGGTCTAGTGAGAGGTGTCCCTGCCCACGGCAGGGGGGTTGGAACTAGATGATCTTTGAGGTCCCTTCCAACCTAAACCATTCTATGACTTTATGATTCTATGAGAAACAGAATGGTACATTCTTAGTGGAAGATTGCCTCTGCATTGTCATTACCAGCCTGTAACTCTAACCTGTTACAGTACAGTACAGTTACCACTCACTTCCCATGGGAGGGAACAAACTGGCAACATAGTTTTAATGGACAGAAAGAAAGTTTTTTTCCATCCTGCATCTGGAAGTGTTGAGCTGTGTTTGCCTTACAGCCCTTGTATCTCAGTATGTGGCTGGCTGACTTGTACATTGGGATTTATTTCACAATCAGGTGTGTCACACTGCCGCCTGTCTATTGAATACACAGCCTCACACCTGGCTTGTCTTGGTATTTTAAGGTCCTTTCCAGTAGCATATGGTGTGTTCCTTGGCTGTTTGTATCTTGGGGGACGGGATGGGAGAGAAGGGGTGAAGACAGAAAGAACAATCAGAGGGAAACAACTCTTATCTCTTTTGAGTTGTGGTTTTGAAACTGAGTCACCCTAAAGTTCCAGGGTTGCCTGACCCCTGTATGCATTAGGCCTTCCAGAAAAAAACAACTGGCTCTGTCTGCCATCCAACACCTAATAAGTCTACAGCTTTTACAACATGCTCCTCCTCAAAGCAGTTAGTCTTCATGGGAAGACAGCCCTTCAGCCCTGACGATGCGTTTGAGGGACTCAGATTTGAAAGAGCCCAGAGACACATAAAAGGAGCAGCAGTGGAGGAAGGGAAGCTCCCAACCCAGGAGACTGTTTGGTACTCTAGGGCACAGACCGCAGAATGACTTTGCATTTTAAAAGTCCAATTATCAATTGTCAGAAGGGGAAAGGGAAGGAAAAGATGTCTTGTGAGCTGCAGTCAGACCCATTCTGCTTCATCCGGTGCCTCAGGAGCCTGCACTGCAAAACAAAAACTTTTTAGATAGAGAAAGCAGCTAGTTGATGTTTGGGAACAACATTGATCCACCACGAAAGAAGGGAGTGAGCAACTCAGTGCCAGGCTACCTCTGCCCTGTGCTGGCCTTGTTGCAGAGGAAGGGTATGGCTGGGTGACATTGGCAAGGGTTACGCTCCTATTTACGCCTGACCAGTTTGGGATCAGTCTTTTAAGAGAAAAGCTTTTAATTATTCCAACACTGGAAGAATATCACTAATTATTCTCATGCAAAAGAATTCTTGTTTGAGCACATGCTCGAGTTAGAAAATGAAATATAGGAAGTCTTCCTTTTATTCATGTGTATTAGGATTCTCCACTTTCCTTGCATTTGGGTACACAGTTTTATAAGCTCGATTTAGCCAATTGGTACATTACGGATAATTGATATGTATACAGAAATAATATTGTCTGCCTGGCCTTACTCATTGGGACTTTTTTTTAAATAGCCAGTTAACCAGTCTCATGTAGAAGTTTCTTTAGTCATTAAATTCAGTGATACTATGCCTGCCTTCTACCCCTTTTCACAGGAGATTTAAATTTGACTTAATAAAAATTTGTCTTCTGTGTTAACCAGAGCTGTCTGAAAACTTAATAAGAGAAAGTGCAATTATGCAAAGTTGTCATGAAAATGAAAGTGAAAAACAATTCCTAAACATGATTAGGTTCAGTGGCAGTAGTACCACTAGATATGTGTATATATACCTACACCTGTCACTACACCTACTTAATGGTCTAAGTCGAGGTGATAAATCTATTTCCAGGTGTCCTTCATGTTCCAGCTATTAACAACTGCAGAAGTTGCTTCAGCAGGACCACTGCAGCCAGTGCAAGCTGCAAGGATTATGCACCAGCCCAGTGCTATGTCAGACCCACAGCCGAGAGCACAGCATAGATGGCAGAGAGCCTACCATCACTCACAGAAGCACAGAATTTGGGCCAAACACCGTATTTCTGCAGTTGCACTTCCAGGAAACAGGAGGAAAACCAAAAAAGATAATGGTGTATAATACATCACTCCTTCAATAATAGGTTACTTACATTGGATTTAGCTAGGTTTGCTGGTGTACAGTTGGATCAGTGCATGTTTCTGCCTGTCACTGTTCACTGACTCCCAAAGCTAAATAGACCTCCTCACTGGGACAGCCTTCACTGATCAAGAACTCATTAGCAAATGCCATAAATACAGCAGGATGCTGTTTGTCCATGGAATCTGCTCGTCTCATTTGCTGCATAGAAGGTGTCTGTTATCATAAAATATGTGCATGTCATAATATTTAATTAAGTTATCCTTAAAATACCAAGTATGAAATGAAATACTTGCTTTTCGCGTGGGAACCAGATTTGTACTGTAAGCGGATTGTCCTGCTTGTGGCTCCCAAGGTACAACTGCCTGGTCCATCTGCACACTGCAGCCTCTTAAACCACCTCTGTAGTATTCTAGTTGCCTCCATTCTCCTTCAGATCTGCCATTAACACTACGGGCTACTCCTGTCAAGCTCCTGTCAGGACTCTTTCAGCCTCTGCTTACTGCTGCGCCTCTGTCTCACACGCATCCCAGTTTCCTCTAGAAGGAAATGTTACGCCATTATCCACAAGGCCGCAGAATAAAAGGGGAAAGAGAAAACGATTACACGGGTCAGGGTTGGGAGTATGGTCTGTTTGCCTTCTCCATTGCTCCCTCCTCGGCTGATTGTGCTTCGATCTGGCAACACTGATAGAGCAAGACAGCAAGCATCTGGTACTGCAGGCCTGGCTATCTTGAAAGCAGAGACCCTGGCAGTCCCTGTGGGTTCTTTTTATGTCCCTGTCAAATTATCTCAAGGCCTGGACACCCTCTGGACAAAGCATGCAAGACCAGTATGGCTCACAGCATCCAGGGTACAGCACTAACTGGCAGGGAAAGTCTTTCTGGTGCATGAGCAGGTGGTAAAGGTGTTCTGAAGGCAGAGCTTAGGGGACAAGGTCCTACCCTCAGGGCACTTAGTCAGAGTCCTTCAGTCAGGTTGAGGTACACAGCATCAAGAGACACAATTTTAATCCCTGAGAGAGCAAAACTGTATTTATAGAATCATCATAGAATCATTTAGGCTGGAAGAGACCCCTGGGATCATCAAGTCCAACCATCAGCCCTACTCTACAAGTTCTCCCCTACACTAGATCCCTCAACACCACATCTAATCTGCTCTTAAACACAGTCAGGGAGAGTGACTCCACCACCTCCCTGGGCAGCTGATTCCACTGACTGACCACTCTCTCCGTGAAAAATTTTTTCCTAATGTCTAGCCTAAACCTACCCTGCTGCAGCTTGCAGCCATTCCCTCTTGTCCTGTCGCTATTTGTTCCCCCCTTTACATGAGCTGGGAAAATGGATCGGGACCCCATGGCCCTTGGTGCTCCCATGATCATCTGGAAGCTCTGTGAACCCTAGTGGGCAGAGAGGACTCTGTCTTCAGGTCTGTCCTGCTACCCTTAAACCAAATACCAGGTGGGGGCTACATTTCAGCTGCCTTGAGAAAAATGCACAAAAAGCCCCTGCAGTCATGACCCAAAGCAGAAGTAAAAGAGTTTGGCTTGAAATAACTCTCCACATGCCACCAAAGAAGCCCTCACCCTTCTTTCCTCCCTTCCTACCCACAGCCTGGGCAGAGGCAAGCCTTGGGAGCTCAGAAAGGTGGTGGGGAGATGTGACTGACCCACAGCAAGAGGCTTTAAGGGAATGAGCCAGCTTGTGCGGCAGGCCTGTGAGGGGACAGCCCCCTCCATCACCTCTTCCCACCACCTAGGTGCCTGTCCCCTTACCCTCACCCTCCCAGCTCAGATCAGGGAAATAAAAATCCAGCGGCGGGACAGCCTGGGTGAAATAGCATGGACAGGCCGACCACCAAAATCGGATTGCTTAATGCAAAGCACAGCTGGGCACTGCCTTGCTTGTGGGAGAGCTGCCACGGCTGCTTTTCTGAGGCTAAAAATCCCAAATTTCGAGCCTTTCTGAGGTCTGCCAAAATCTGTTGCTACTTCTGTACTTGCCTCATACCTTTAAACCACACCCATACGAAGCAAAAGGGAAAAGTAAAAATACAAGCCAGACTCGGACTTTCCTGCCATTATGTTGTTTAAGATTTTTAAAGTTCACAGTTTCCTTGGGGGGAAAAATAGCTAATGTGTCAAAATATACCAGATCTCCTGACTCGGAGCAAGACTTACTGAGTTCACTTGCTAGCTGTTTCAAGGTTCATCTACCAATTAAACCTCTTCTAATCTAATGAGAACTATCACACTCATTAATGGGTAAACATCTGTTTAGAATATGGTATCCTCCTTTATACTAAAAAGCAGTATCACAGGAACAGCTATTGTTAATGCTGATAGTTGTTAGCTGCAATAAAAAGTCTCCCTTTTTTACAGTATTTCAAAAGAATTGATGTTTGCATAACAAATTAAAAGACATTCGGACTGGGAATGCACACATCTGCAGGATGTCCTCGAGGCACTAACCTTACCCAAGAACACAAAGTCCTTGTTATGATATGCAAACTAATGAATCAGCTGAAGGAAGCATTTATATTTTGACAGTGTTTTAACTTTCTGTGCCTCAAATTATCTGTGACTATGGCTGTGACTCTGTAAGATTCTGTGAACTTTACAGCTAAAATTAGTCTTTCCACTGCTGGATGTTATCACAGAGAAAGTAATTTGCTGGAAAAGGAATAATTGATCTGAAACTACCCCTTGCATGTTTTGATATTTGGAGAAAATAAGTTGCAGGTCATAATTATATTTTTCACTCTTGCCTATGATATTTTAAACCTGTACTGGTCTTCACTAGTTTAGACATAAAATTAAACTAGGCTCAGGTAGCAGCACTGACTGGGTCAGGGCAGGCTGCACTCTCAAGCATTGTGGATTTTCATGTATTATTCCACAAACTCTTCAAAGAGCTTCATACCTAAAACCTTCCACATGGATCTTGTTTATTAGTTTTTATTAAAACAATTAATCGTTGCTTGACTTTGTTTTGCTACAGTGAGCTTTTTGAGCTTGAAAGTAAATTCAGCTACAATTTTGAGTAATATTTATTAATCTTTTAAAATATTTATTATATTTTTATATCTATAAATAAATATACTTATTAATATTAGGCATTTTGTGCAGTGCTTCCTTAGCCACTACAGCAGCTTTAAATTTCTAGACTTCAAGGTCCTTCTGTCTTCTGCTTAGATCTCCACTATAGAATTAATTTGAAATTAATTTAATTTAATTAGCTATAGAAGGCTCTTTTCTTGTTTTTTGTTGTGGTTTTTTTTTGTTGTTTTTTTTTTCTTATATGACTTGGGTTTTGGCATTGGTTTGGCAATCCTGATCAGGTTGGAGGAAAAAAGTATGACGCAGCGCTCTTTGGCTTGTGTCACATGGGAGTTCAGATTTTAGCTCATGGTACAGTTGGCCTGGCTGTCTCCGACATGCAGAGTATTTGAGTTTTCATATGCCCTGTGAAAACATGTCTTTAACACACTCCCATATGTAGCTTTATTCCAGCTGCCTGAGATCTAGGTTTGTTGCAGTACAGCATGTTTTTGGTACCTATACTCTCTGGCACAGTGACCCGAGAGCTGAGAGCTGTGCTGCAGCAGCACAGCCCTCCCACTCAGTGGGTGCTTGTTTGTATCGAAGCATGAGCAGAAGGGCCTGGCACCCTCAGCGTGGGAAGAGGGACATGCCCTGGGTCCTTACATGCGTAATGCTCATGCAAAACCCTAATCTAGCCATCCTGGAGGTATTATTTAAAAGAACAGTTCGTATTCTTATTCAAAGATTACACAAACACTGCTGACAAGGTCAGTGTCTAGAAGGATTAGCTGGCATGTAAAGGCCAACCGCATAAATAAAGCTCCTCAGGAGCAGCATTAACTTCCCTAGTACTACATATATTTATTTAGCAGCTTTGTTCATCTCTCAATTTTACAAATTTATTTTTTTTTTATTTACTCACGCCGTATCTTTCTTTGCCTTTCTTCTCTCGCGCTCTGTCGTGTGCTGGCAGGTGATGCTAAGGGATAGCTCTTCAGTCTCGTTCTCTTACTCACTGCTTGAGGATACTGTGGAAAATGTGGCCTTTTTAAGTTTGTATATCCCATAATTGAGGTGTGGTACATTTGCAAAACACTGCAAAGAGATTAGAGGATGAGCACCTTGACACACCATGTTCATGTACATGCACGCATGCTGTCCCACCTTTAAGCAGGTACCCTTACCTATAAAGTTACTTTTCTGTAATATAGTATGGAATTCTGGCTGGAGATTCAAACACATGATATCAGGATATGACTACAGT
Source organism: Jacana jacana (assembly GCA_013400555.1). NCBI lineage: Eukaryota > Metazoa > Chordata > Aves > Charadriiformes > Jacanidae > Jacana > Jacana jacana. The sequence continues at coordinate 50,018 of VZTM01009673.1, read as the reverse complement.
GTTAAGCTCTTCTCTAGTCGTTTTCTTGCTAAAATAGTACAGCTCATAAAACCACAGCTCTGATCTGGAAGCAAACACTATGTGTCTGTGTGTACATATATATATGTATATACATATAATGTCACTTCTCGTGCATGATAAAGTTCTTTTTTCTCTGTCCTTCACCATCATTCTTTTCTACTTGAAGACTTTAAAAACACAGTTGCCAGATGGCTCTGTTGTTCCAGGAAGAGAGATAAGATCCCTCCTGTTCCTCTCTGTACACCACTTCACGCTACTTTTAGAACTTTGCACCTCTTTGTCTAAGTGCCAACATTACGTCTATGCATCCATTTTTCACTTTGTCTAAGTTACCTCTGCACTCAGGGAGTTCTTTGCCTGCTGCTGCAGCAGCATGTCACCATTGCCAGTTCCCCAGTGCCATTGCTGCTAGTGCTGCTCCTGCTCACTGGGGCTGGCCCCAGCACTGGCTCTGACTCTGCTCCTCTGATACTGCAATCCCTGCTGTTGCTTTGATTTGTAGTGTCCTGTGACAGTATCTTCACAACCCTGAAGTGTCTTTCCTCCTTACTTGGTTGTTTCTGCTTTTCCTTCATTAATTTCTGGGTAGCAACAACAATGTTCTGTGTTTGCAACACAGAAGAAGTCCCAGCCTCAGAGGACCTGACATTATTCCTATTTCCAATTCTTCTTTTATCACTCTAAGTAATTGTATTAATATCTCTCTTTCCAACCTCTGTTTCACTGTATCACAATCCCTGTGGCTTCTGTGACTGTATTTGAAAGAGGAGATGTAAAAAATAAAATAATCTAATAGCCTGCAGATTAGTAAAACATATATTAAAAAAACTGTATAAAATTTCCATTCTTCCCCATCCTACTGAGTTATGCTAACTATAGCCAATATTTTCAGTTTAGTTGCCTTACATTAATTCTTGAACTGTATATTTAAGCACCTAACTAAATAGTATACCATGAAGGAAGCTCAATGTCTACAGTTTTGTGGGTATCTAAAATACCCTCAGATCAAAACTTAGTCGTGGTTTTTTGGCAAGGTTTCGGTGCCAGACTAGCCATTTTCAACTCCAGCTTTTAAAAATCCGTGAGTCATCAAAATCTAGAGGTTAGTTTAAGAATTTTGAGATTAAAACCAACCTGAACAAAAGCTAGTTCTGTTTTTCCATGTTTCATTTTGTTTACTGATGCTGCTGTTCTTTAAAGTTACACTTTCAAGATTTTTCTCTTAACAACCAGGAGGGATAGCAATTGCCTTCATTGCCAGATGAGAGCCTGACGGTGTCATGTGAAAACTGTGGCTTTTCTTATTTTATCGTGCTTGTTTGCAATACTTAAGGCTCCTCCCAGAGTTGGTAACAAGGGATTTAACTTTGAAAATTTTAGCATCTGCATCTGATTACATCTCTGTAGGACTTCTTATGCGCCTGATCTTTGAAATAGCTCCATATTAACTAGAACTATGAGTCTGCTGAAGTAAGGCTCTAGGTTTAATCCTACTTATACAAGGTGGGTCTTGTGTTTCACAAAAAGCAGTGGCACAGAAATAGGAGCTTTGAAGAGACACTCTTAGCCCATAAGTTCGGTTCTTTGCTATAAGATTTCATCTTTATCTTACTGGGTGAGAGTTATTTGGTGTCATAAAGGAGTACTTTCAGTAGTGCAGAGTTTGGTTCTCTTCTATTTCCTGATGGGATTATAATTTTTTACTTTATTCTCTGGTATGTGTGACACACTCTAGCTGTGGTGCAGTTTCAAGCTGTTAAATCTGTGCAAATCAGCATGGACTAAAAGTGTGTCTTCCTCAGCACTTGAGACACCTTAGTGCATAGTGTCATCTTCAGAGGAAGAAACTGCTGAAACTCTAAGCTGCTTTGCATTTATTTTGCATTAAGACATTACCTCATTCCTAGTCATGCAAATTCAGATGCTTCCTGAATAACAGACGTAGTTTAGATGCTTATGTTTCAGAAAGGGTATTTCCTTTAAAGATAAAACCCAAAGCAACCTCAGGAAATCTTGGGCTTCTGCTTCCCTGCCTTTCAGCTCTTCTAGCTCCCCTATCCCACAACTCTCTCTCCTGCCACTGCCCCCAGGAAATATTGCAAAGGCTGCAAAATGCAGGAATTCAACCTGCACCATCGAAATCAATATGAATTGTCATCAGTAGCTTTTATGAAGATTTATGTTTTACCAGTAATGCAAGTTTAGTCACTCCTGTTTCCCCTTCCACATCGCTTGATAAATCTCAGGAAAAAAAAAATCAGTAATGTAGAAGTAGGTAAAATCTGCATACTTATTTGTATTTTACTTACCTGTCATTTATTTGTGTTTTAATAATTCATATCTACCTGTTTATTAATACATTTGTAATCTTGATCAGCTGGTTGATCTAGGTGACCGTGCAGCCTGGAAAACTGAAAGGGCAGCAAAGAGACTGGGAGTAGGTACTCTTTAACGTGGTACAGCTGCTGGAAGAGTAACAATGGCACCACGACTTCAGAGTGTGGTTCAATGTGTTCATTTTATGTGATTGGGAAGGAGACTAAAGATGCTGCCAATTCCAGTTTTCCCATAAACTCCTGCTCTTGAATTGCAATTTATCCCTTTCTGATGTGTGCCAATAAAACTGTAAGACTGTGCTATAAAGTGGTCAGGGAAATGAGAGAACCTGAGGTTTTTGGAGGCTAATTTTTAATGATGAGTTTACAGTGCAGCCTCCCAGACAGTTGTATCAGCACAGTTCAGGGTGACAGTGAACCGTGGCGTGGGGGATGAGAGAGTGTAAGGGAGAGGATCTCGTAAGGCAGCTTCACAGCCAAAGAAAATGTACCCAGAACCACATCCTGTCTCCTGACCCAGGTGAATTTGCAGTGGTTCTCCTGAAGCTTTAAAGTATGAAGTTCATAGATATTAAAAAGCATCTGTTTCTGTAAAGCAGTTAATTAAACTAGTCATATTTAACTGGTTACGTAAAGTAGCTAACCCATAATTTAAACTTCTGGTTGCACATTAAAGGCACCCCTTTGTCGGAGACACATAAAATATACTTCAGTGGCACCACTCAGTATTGCTAGTTTTTCACAAGCGACAGGGAATTTTTAGATGCAGAAGTCCCATTGATTTTCAATGGAATTTAGGCCCTCAAGTTATGTAGGCTCTTTCGAAAATTTTTACCCTTAATGATTTTCTTTGGGAAAGTTAAAAAGCCCATATGCCACCAGCAGTTGTGTAAAGAGAACGCTTACTGTGTTGGGTGCTTAGTCATAAGGATTTAGCATTAGAAGTCTTCCTGTGTCTCTGTGTGTGTGTGTGGCTTTACCACACATAAATTATCCAGCTTTCCTTTTTCCTCCTACGTGCAGAAAAATATACAGGCATTCAAAAGACGAGCGAATCATCTGACATGCAAACCCGTGCCTTTTATTCTCGTTTTAGATTCAGGCTGGAAGATAGCTCCAGAACCGGTCCCAGTAAAAAGAACTGCCTTATGCAAAGCAAACGAAAAGCAGGGTAGAAACTATTGAGTTGTAAAAGCAGTGGAGCTGCAACTCTTTAGCATTCAAGCAACTATCTGTAGAAGGGAAGCAGATTATGTGGTATCATATTGCAAAAGGGCTGCTCAACCCTGTTGCGCTTACTCAGAGCTACATATTTACTTTGTCACTGTATAGCAGCGATTGCATTATATCCTTCCTGCCAGGACACGAGGAGAAACAGAAGGTTAAGTGTAAATGGGGGTGGGGAAAAGAAGGAGGGAGAAGCAGCAGGAAAAAGGCTAAAAAGGGAGAAAAGAACAGCTGAAGAGAAAAGAAAAAGTTCCGTGCCGAGGCAGGAAAAGACCCTAAAGAAACACAGAGAAACAGGAGATCAGGCACTGCACATGTGGGATTACTAATGCAATTGTATTTCATCCCTGCTATGACCGAAACCAAGATAGTTTGGTCAAAAGAAAATAGATGCATTTTATTAAGCGTACATAAAAGTGGGAGGCACAGAGTCTGGCACCAGCATAGCCTAAAGGAATTTCCATGATTTGTGCCATGAATGCTGAATGGGAGACTTGTAAAAAGCACCTTTCTCTTAAGGATAGCTTGCTGGAATTTGTAAATATAGCTGAAAAAACAACAACAAACCAACCCTAAAATAAAATTGTACAAATTGATGAAAACCCCGTTTTGCAGATATGAAAATCTGCAACCAACC
>VZTM01009673.1:29562-45780 GCA_013400555.1 Jacana jacana | reverse complement strand
CCCCCCCCCCCCCCATATTTGGGGGGCTCGAACAGTCTAGAGACCGCTTGGACTGACGGGTTTGGGGGTGTGTCTCAAGATGGTGGCATCAGAAATGGCAAAAGGCAAAGAGGTCTGGCTTCACAGCTCAGGGTATCCTTAAATTAGGGGTTCATGGCTTGGTGGGTGATAGGGAAAGAGGTTCAACAGGAGGCATCCAAATTGGGTCCCTCACCACCGCCACTTTTACCACGGCAGGTCACAGACCTGGATAAGCTCAAGAAGTGGGCCCATGTGAACCTCAGGAGGTTCAAAGAGCCAAGGGCAGGGTCCTGTACCCAGAATGGGGAAACTATCAATACAGGTTGGGAGATGAAGGGATTGAGATCAGCTCTGCTAAGAAGGACTTGGGGTACTGGTGGATGAAAAGGTTGACATGAGCTGACAATGTGCCCTTGCAGCCCAGAAAGCCAACCATATCCCAGGCTGCATCAAAAGAAGCATGGACAACAGGTGGAGGGAGGTGATTCTGCCCCTCTATTCTACTCTCATGAGACACCACCTGGAGTGCTGTGTCCAGCTCTGGGGCCCTCAGAACAAGAAAGGCATGGACCTGTTGGAACAGGTCCAGGGAAGGGCCACAGAAATTATCACAGGAATAGAGCAGCCCTCCTATGAGGACAGGCTGAGAGAGTTTGGGATGTTCAGCCTGGAGAAGAGAAGGCTCCAGAGAGACCTTGTTGCTTCTTTTCAGTACTTAAAGGGGGCCTACAGAAAAGATGGGTCCAAAACTTTTAGCAAGGTCTGTTGTGATAGGACAAAGTGTAATGGCTTTAAACTGAAAGGGCAAATTTAGACTAGACAAAAGGAAGACATTTTTTACAATGAGTGTGATGAAACACTGGAACAGGTTGCCCATAGTTGGTAGATGCCCCATCCCTGGAAGCATTCAAGGTCAGGTTGGATGGAACTCTGAGCAACCTGATCTAATTGCAGATGTCCCTGCTCATTGGAGGGCAGATTGGCCTAGGTGACCTTTAAAGATCCCTTCCAACACAAAATATTCTAGCCTAGACTGGTTTTATCTAACTTCCTATCAATTTCAGCACCCATAGGATATGGCACTGTCATCGAGTTTGACAACCAGACCTGTTGTGTTTCACTCATTTTACAGAGGACACACTCATTTGGCTTCCATCCTAATACCCCCTGACCATCATCCTCTTTCTGAGATGCTATAATAGTGCAGTGGCTCAGCTTCTCCCCGTGTGCCAGCAAACGTGGTCGGCCTGACTGGCGGGAGAGGCTGTGGCCCTCAGCTAGCGTGGACACACATGTAGCAAGGATGCAGGCAAAGGCACCTGGCCCTGCTTTTCTTCTCCTGTGAGGCTCAGCCCATGTTGAGTGCTCAGCTGTGGCTTGGCACACAACCCTGCAGGGCAGGAGTGCACTCCACCTCCTCACACAATCCCATGGGCCAGCCTTCTCGCCTCTCCCATCATGTGAGCCGATGCCAGAGACCTGGACAATGTAAAAACTATTTTCTCTTTGCTGCAAAAAGAGCTAGAAGGAATATTCAGCTCATTAACTGAATGTCCTGGCTTGAGTAGAGGTAGTATTTTTCTCCAAAATGTGTTAGGTAACTCATTTTAACTACCATGTTATATATTCTGGTGCAGGCTGAGCAAGTAATGTTTTAATATGTGTTAGGTAGTGTACATGAGCCCTAGGAGTGAGCCAACTAAACCATATTAAAGTACAATTTGTCCTGTCAATAACAGGAGTCTAAAACCTGTTAGCTAACACACTTGAGAAAAGAGAAAGGAAACAAAACTCCTTTTATTCCCATCTACCACTGTCCCTAGCACTGAAGGAGGTTTGTGGATCTCAAAACGGTCTCAACATGGGAAATAGTGAGAGGCAGCCAAATGAGTACATTAAGTTACATCTGTCTCTAAAAATATTGCTTTATAACAGCACAGAAGCCTTTTGAATCTGACTCTTCCAAATTAGTTGTATGAAAAAATTAGGAATCTCTGCTAGGTAGATTTTTAAAAAATGTTTTTTAAAAAACCCTATCTCTTGTTGATGTGAAGTGTGAGCCCATAGAAATTTGAAGAGTTCTGAGCTGAGGACAAGGGGAGAGACAGTGTGGTACTGCCTTGACACTGTGAAAACAAGAGTCACTTCACTGAAAACAGCCAGGCTTATTCTGTTGCAGTGGAAAACAATTGCATGCTGGAGCTGCAGTGTTATAGTTGGATAACCAGATTTTCCACTGTCTCTGCAAGAAAAGTACTAACTGGAGAAAGAAACTGCCTGACTCTGTTGTGCTTTCACTTGCTGCAGGGGTAGTGTATTTGAGACAAGTTGTAGAGGTGTGGATAGCTCTCTCAGAAGCACAGCAGTCCCTGGGAAGATAGCATTACTGGCTCCAGTCCTCTAAAGTGGTGTTCTTCTGCACTGAATTACTGTTTTCCACCACACTGGGAAAGCACCCACTATTCAACAGTGGAAGCCTCATCCATATATTTATATACCACAATAAGCACACACAACATTTTAAACAACTAAAGGATCTTACAGCATAATCCAGGCTTAACATAGAAAAGAATCACAATAAACAATGGGAGGAAAAAGGAAGAATGAAAAACCATGATGAAATTATTCTATATACATCAACCTTGACTTCCTTTTATTATAAGTGCTTTATTTAAACAACGATCAAGTACTGAAGACTTAAAGTTTCATGAATGCTAACTTTGCCTATAGAGCATCAGCAGACTAAGGAATTGTCCTAAAGCTGAGTATGCAAAACAATAGCAGTGTTTTCTGAGTTTCCACCTGGTCCCTGGCTTGTAATTGTCACCTGTAATAAAGTTACCTCATTTGCCCCTCCTAAGCATCAAACATTCAGGGATTAAATTCGTTGCCTCATTTTTCCTTGTCCTGCATCTCAGGTGCTTGTTTTTAAGTGGGTAAAACCCTAACACGTGCACCATGTTTGTATTGGCATAAAATGATAGCAAGAGATAGCGAGTTCCAGTAAGCAGGTGCTTTTCATGTAGCTTAAAGACACCAAATGCCTGCTCCCTTCTTTATGTTTATGTCTGTGGCTAAAGCACAGCAAATGAACAGAGAACCTCAGGCACAAGCAAGTGAGAGAAAAGGTACAGGTAGTGCTGCTGGCAGGGGATCACAAATGGAAGGTTGCCTATAAAGCTAAGGAGGCAAAGAAAAGATGGACATAGCACAGGGTCCAAAGATATATATATGTATGTATAGCCGAGGGCAAGCACAAAGGGAAAAGGTCACAGAAAAATCACGCTAGGGAGCAAGTGTTGGAAATTGTTTATAAGGTATAGACAAAGCCCCTGTATGGAGGTTCCCAGACCCAAATCCTTTGCTTTCATGACCAGCTGCCGTGACCAGACTGACAAAAGTGGCCCTTTAAGAATGAATGGTGTTATCAAGACCTTACACGTAATCCCAGCATTACTAATGGGGGAGGGTGTGCACTGTTGCTTCCTCCTCCTCCATCCTTGATTGATCACAATTAACATACTCTGTGGTGCACACCAGGCTGAAAATCTCATGCAATACTAAACCCTAATATTTTTTCCAGGAATTTGTCTAAAGGGGGAAATTGTTAAGAAAGAAACTACAACACAGCAGAGAACAGGGAGAGATGGGGGACAGAGAGGAAAGCACATTGTCCCTGGCCACCAGGGGATTCCCCAGCAGCACGGCTGTAGGAAGTGGCAGGTAGTCTGTTCTCATGACCTCAGCTGGTTTTATACCTGCTTTTCCTATTGACTCTGGTGCTGGAAAGCACAAATAAAGGATTTTGATTTGATTTGTCTCCTCACTCTTTATTTAGGATTGAAACCTAGTTCTCCCAGGCTGTAACATGTTTGCTTCATATTTGCTTCGTAGACAGAGGTTTGGCCACTAGGAATTGTGTTGGTTATGTGAAACAGTTGTCCAATAAATGAAGTGAGGCTCCCTCTGTAAACCCTGGAACATGCTTTAGCCTTGGTCCTGTCACCCAGGACTTCATGCAGTTTCATCACCTGAACAGTCAATAACTGTAGCTGTAGATCTTCCCATCCACATGGATATTAGATGCATTAATTTATTATTTCTATAGTGACTTAGGAAATGCATAGAATTCCATCACAGAATCACAGAATGATAAAAGGTCGGAAAGGACCTCACCCCTGCTCTCCCCTGCTCTCTGGGAAGCGGAATTCCCAAGAAGGATTTATCCTGAAGATATAAAAACAAGGGTTACTGTTATCAGTGGACTGATGACCGTACACAATTAATTGCCACAGTGGTAATGTCCTAGGTAGCCTTCGTACTAGCATCACCTCAATAGTCAGTAGTGTCCATGCTGGTAAGTTACAACTTCCATGGGCCTCTTGTGCCTTTACCTCCCACCATGGGGTCCTGATTTCTATTATGCCAAAGGAACCCAGAGAAATGCTGGGTTCAGCCTGATCCCTGTCACATCTGATGCAGATGTGTGCCCAGAGATCAAAATGAGAGTCTGTTTCTGTGCCTGAGCTGGCTCTGGGTGAAAAGAAAGGCTTGGAGTTGCTTTGGTGGATAGTTCTCGAGCCACAGGCAAAGTGAGTGACTCTACAAGGACGACTGCAGCCCCATGTCCTTCATCATTGCAGGTTGCTACATACATTAGGTCCTTTCAGGGGTACACATATATCTGCGTATTGGCTTGGGTTTGGTCTCTTTATCTTATTACCACCAGCAGCTCATTCACTACAGGGGGAAAATATAGTCTTATGCTAATGGAATCTTTTTTGGACAATATAGATAATCTTGTTGAAACAGTCTTCCTTAAAATTTGTCCATCATGATCCATCTTGAAATGGATCCTTTCAATAAACCCATTTTAAAAAGCAACCTTCATTGCATTGTGTTTGCAATGGAAGGACTGTTTGATAATATTTGATAAGGATATGTTCAAAAATATTTTCAAATACTCTGACCAGTCTGCGTGTGTTAAGGAGACACCTTACAATCTGTGAAAGAAGCCAGACTCAGTCATCTTCCATTACTAAAAATTTTGGCAAGTTATACAATGCTAAATGTTTTATATAACATCATCTTTGTTAGCTTGTTTTTAACTGTAAGTAAAATCTCTCAGACTATTTGGCACCTGCTATACTAAAAAAAACACAGTCAAACAGCATGTCAAGTAATGTTGACTTTGGTGGACTTTGGTGTCTCTAGATGGACTGCATGAGTCAGGTTTAGACCTGGATTATGTTCATGTTTGAGTTCAATCTGAAAGGCAAACCGGGGATATAATTTGAATTTGATTTTTAAATTTTGTCAGCCAGCTCTATAAGACTTTAGTATCTAGTGTCCATATCTAATATTGCAGAGGATACAGATCCTTAAAATCAGTGTCTGCCACAACACAATATGTCCTCATGAGACCTGTTATTATCACCTAATATCACATGAAAATGACCGAGATAATTGCCAAGAGTCTCAAACTTAGCTGTCACCAAGATACCCTTAATGCACCTGAGAAGGGCAGGAACAGAGAGATCTTAAGTTATCTTCTCTTACCTTTTGCATTCTCAGGCTGTTCAGGGGCTTTTTTTGTCCATACATAATTTAAAGCAGCCTCAGAGCATTCACATTACTCTTCCTTTGGGTCAGGAGTAAAGAGAAAATGGCTTGAAATTCTTTAGGAACAAAATGCCTTTTGCCCACTGGTTGAACAGCTTTAAGACACCTGAAAACATGAATTAGAATAGGCTGCACCACATGCTACAACACCTACAAAGGGAAACCCAGGTAATGTGTTTTACTACACACTGTCTTGGGAAGCTAGAAATAAAATACAGCATGTTGTGTAACTATCTATCTCATGACTACTGTAGTCGTCAGCGTACACCACCTTGGCCTGAGTCAGTCAAAATGCTACAAAAACCCAGCTTTTGGAGGTTCTCCCCACTGAGCTCATCTCTGGTGGGTGGAGGGGAGGATGAGGATGAGGCAGGTGACTTTCCTGCAGCTAGTGAAGCGCAGCCCATGGTTGGGACCCTCATTCCCAGGACAGAGAGAAAACAGAAAGACATATCTGACATGTTCAGAAGACTCAGTTGTTCAGCTCTCTCCCAGAGACAGACAGAGGCTCTGCGGTGAGTGAGTGCAATACAATGTGGCTCACAAACATTCCTGCCAGTAACCCCCACTCAGAATGCAGAAAACAGATAGCTTAGGATTTAGGCTGGACTGAGAGGGGAGATCCTCTTTGTCTTCATTGCACTTCAACCCTCAGAAAGTGACTCCAAGCCTGCCTAAGGTAACAAGGAAATCAAGTGAAGTTCAAGAAGCGTTTGGTCTGAACTCGTTCCTCTTTCACCTGGCAAATGTATGACCTGGCACCTCCATGTCACTGCTGACAATCTTTTATCCTGAGTTCTGAATGAGCTGGATCCATATAGGTCAAATGCTGCCAATGCATGAAAGATGTCTTCAAAAAATCTTGGTTTTGGAGACTGGCAGAAAAGTCAAGATCATTAACATAGTCTCAAATTGGGCTCCTGGGTCTCCCAACGTTCAGTGCTGGTCGAGCCTTTCTGCAGGTCTGCAGCTTCTTTCTGTGCAGAGCTGCTGTTGTTGCTGTCACACTCTCCCTCTGAACATAGCACCTGAAAAGAATTATGGGCAATGAGGAAATTTATCATCACTCTGTACAAGTCTAATTGTTTAGCTATAAAGCTGCATGATTTGAGCTGAAAGAATCAGGCATAAGAAAAGTTCTTTTTTTTCCCACAAAGCTTGTCTGGAGGATTGGTGCTAATTAGCACAGTTAACAGAAGTAATCGGGGCTGACTTTTCTTCCATAATGCAGGTATATATGAGTTTTGTAAATGTCTCTTTTGCAACTGGCATAATCCTCCTTGCAATATCCTCCATTAAAGAGGGAGCATCATCCTCCAGGCCGCATTTACCAAGATGTGTATGCTGGGTGTATTTTATAATAAGGAAATGACAAATCACTTTGCTTCTAGCAAATTCTATGGACAAAGTGACCCAAAGTCTTGTACTTCCAGGTTTATAGTACTTCTACTGTACTTGTTTTGAAAAAATGCAATGTGCCTCCAGTCACTGTGAGGCTCATTAGAGTGAGGATAAAAACTGAAGGCAGAACTTAGTTGGCTGAGCCGGTCTCTTATTAGGAAGTTGGGGATTTTTTGTTTGGTTGGTTTTTTTTTTTTTTAATTCAACAGTGTAGTCACAAACATTAGAAGTGGTAAGCCAAGTTAAATATTTTTAACAGAAATGTTTGGGGTTTTTTTTAAATGCTAACTTTATATTTTTATCTTCCGTTCTATTTTCCAGATGTATAAGGAAGTCACCAAGTAAAATCCTGGCCTTGAGCTGATTGCAAAGTTGACTTACAGCTCAACCTGAGGTTGTAATGCTGTTTTGTATCCCATTTGATCCAATTCATCACCCTTTACTGTTAGATGGCCTATTGGATAAGGCACAGAACTGGAGCATCCAGATTTAGTTCTCTGCTTTGCCATAGTCCAGAGAAAGCAGCTAGATGCAAAAGCCTTTGAGGGATTTCAATCCTCTTTTGGTACCCCTAGCCTCCATTGATTTTTAAAACACAAGTCAGACATCTCAGAGGATTTCAACCTTGAGCTTTCAGTGGCACTTCATCCGCTCTGAGAGTAGGGATTATAACTTCTCCCACTCTCTCAACAAGGCAAAGGAATTAATTAATCTGTGGAATGCTTAAAAGACATCAGCAATGGACTCAGGGTGATTGCTCATTAGTTACAAAATTAGGCAGAAACTGGTACAAATAAATGATCTGAGTACTGGGCTGTTTCTTTGTGGAAAAAGCTGTGCAATTATACATGAAATCTTAAGGACCTGCTCTCCGTGGATTTGGAAAACCTCCATAGCAGTGTTAGGTGGTAAGTATTGCCTCAGTGTCTGTGCAAAAAATTTCCCTCATCTACAACTGTTTGTGTACTTTTTGGCTTTTGTCCTGCGATTGCCCTAGAGGTAACTACATTTTGAGTAATGCTGAATGGGCAGTGCAGGAGGAGCCCTCTGAGTCTGCCAGCCAACCATTCCACAAACACACTGTGTTGTAGCACGTCGGGTAGGTGTCGTCTATTTAAAACCTGCAGATAATTGCCTCGTCCACTTACCTGGAGTCTACCTGTAGTAAGCCTTTTCCATTCCTTGGGGTAAAAGCGGGGAGCAGGAATTCAAGCCTGAGCCCAGCTCTTCTGGATAGTGCTCTAAGAATAGCACAAAGCAGCCCCTATCACGTTGCAGCTGCCAAGCAGGATCAGCCATCATGCAGAGTTCATTAGTCAGTTTAAAGACAAGTCTTCAAACCTGAAGTGTGGTTTAAAACTATTCCCCAATGTTCTGGGCTTAAGACCGAGATACTTTAAGACTAGTAAAAACTGCATCATTTTCAAAAGAGCTTCACAGAAATATGACAGGATCAATCTGCAAGTATATATTTTCTGATGTTTTAATGACGCGTGCCTTTCAGATACACAGGGACATGGACTCCCTCCATAAAGAAGCTATTGCAATTACTCATTATATTTTCAGTGGTATTGGAAAATAAAATTACATTATTGCTGCTGTTTGTTACCATGAAGAAAAAAGAAAGAAGAAAAATTCTCATAACAATTATTTCCTGATAAGTTACTGCATATTGCTGTCTGCTAACTGTCCTTCCATCTGTACATGTGTATTTGACATCACGCTAAAATGTAATAATCATATATGTCTTTTCTGTGCTATTGTGATACAGAAAGTAGTCCTGAGCCCTATGGGTTGCATTTTTAATAGCTTTTTCAGAAAGAAAAACGGTTCAGACTTCCTTTGGTGACACATTGCACAAGTCAGATGTCAAGGCTACAATTATTCCCTGCCAATACATTTTCAATTTGTGAAATTGAGGAATATACAGAAGGTAAAGAAACAGAGCAATAATTGCATGATGTGATGTACTCCAAACAGTAAAATGAGCTTCTTGTGTACAGCTTCCCATGGTACATGAGTATAGGTGAGGAACTTCCTCTCCTTTCTAAAGAAGGAAAAAAAAAAAAGGATAGATGGAGGGAGCTGGCTACTAGTTTGCAGAAGAGCCATTAAGATAAAAACAGATGGAGACGTGGCTCAGAGGACTAGTGACAGGATATGGTACCTTTTCCTTCCAGGTTACTAACTTGAATCAAGTTCAGTTTGTCAGCTACTGAAAATCACAGTAGTAGCATCCTGTTTGTGTTCAGTAGCCTTTATAAAAAGGGCTGTTTGTCGCAGTCCAGCTACTAGCAGTACCAGAACCACTTGAAGCAGCACCTTGGGGCTACGCCAGCAGAAACACAAAGCTTTGGGTACAGAGAATAAAATTCCCACCCAAAATAAATCCCAGTCTGCCACCCACAGCAAGCTGAGGAGATGAGGCAGAGCTTCCACCACGCTGCTGACTCTGCTCCACCTGTTTTCTGGCCAGACAGGAATTTGTTTTCAGTAACTGCCCTTCAGCATCTTTTACTGGCAGATCTTCTAGTGTAGCATCCTCTAATGAAGGTGCATAATTTACCCCCTTCCCAACGCAACAGCTGGCTCCTGGGCACTGACATGTCTCTTCTTTTCCCTTTCCTCTAATTTCTTCCCAGTCTTTCACAACTTTTCACTTGTATTATCCTGTTTAATTAAAGGTATGGATAGAGAATATGAATTAATATCTCCTTTTCTGACATTAAAACCGTCTAGATTTTGTCTTGTGCATTGTGCTTTCTCATTTCTCTTCATCCTGCTACAGGTTTCATCAGGAGGAGTGTGGGCAGAGATGTGATATCTGCAGACCAGCCAGGGACAGGGCCTCACTGGGGTAGGGACCCTACCAACTGGGTCCCAACTGGGAGCCCGTTTGTACCTTGTGGACATTGCTGCCTAAAGTGGCAAGGCTAAAACATGTGGAAGGGAGATAAATACTTCCATCTGCATTAAAAACACTGCAGGAATGAAGAGCTCAGTCTGATAATTTCAGTACTTCTTTTTATTTTAAAAGTAATACTGGCCCTGTATCTGTTGAAATTCCTCACATGATTCTTCTTCCACTGTTAACATACTTTGAGATGCCTGTTTTATTTTTTTTATTTCCTTCTCCAGGGCTTTGGAACAAATAAAGCTCACTCACCTCACACCAGCGTGGGGTGTCAAACCTGGTTAGTGGCAAGTACCCATAATCTCCATGACTGGTAAGCCAAATAAGTCAAAGAAGGCACTCAGAACACCTGGGCAATAGTTTGTAATTGTTACCCGGTTTAACAAAGATGACTTTTTGTTTCTTAAGTCACTCAGTCTCTTGAACTGATACACTGTAAAAGCGGAGCAAAGGTAAAAATTTTCAGTGTTGAAACTTCATCTTAATGATGAATCTACCTGCCAAGATGCAGACAAGCTGGAAAAGCTGCAAAAACTGAATTCCCTTTTTTCATCTGCCCTCTCCCCCTTTTTTCCCCATTTTTTAATAACTTTTCATTTTTAGGGTTGAAGAAAAAATAGTTTAATGCCTGGTTTCTCTCTCTCCCGTCTCTACTTCTTATCCAAACTGTTTAAACATACTATAAAGTAATCCAAGAATTCAGTAGTGACTTAAAATCTTATGCTAGCCAATAATAATTAAGAATATCCATTCCACCACTAACCAGGAATTTATCTCTATTTATTTCAATAAGGACAGAGTAGGCAGAAGCTGAATAATACATAAAGTAAACAAAGAGTCCAATCTGGTTAGGGAAGCAGGCACCAAATTTCATTTCCCAAGGACATTGCGTTTGTAAGATGAGTATCTCACAAATATTTTGAACTGTCTTCAAACTGGGAACTGAATAAAATAAATTACCTTTTTTTAATAAATTTTTGTACAGTTAATACTTCTGGAAATTAATTATTCAACATCCCTTTAATGCTTGAAAAGATAAAAAATATCCTTTTAGCTTTGTAGATATGGGAGAGCAGAATATCTACTGCTATGGAAATAAATATTTACCTGCCTTCTTACTGTTTTCAGTAAGTACTGTTTGTGTTTTTATCTGCCAAGGTTGGTAATTCACTTTGTAGGAGATGTTAAATCACCATGCAGGACATAATAGAAAATAGTAGACTTTCTACAGCATTGTAAGATAACTGGGAAATGTAATATGGAACTTAACTAGAACTTTGTATCAAATTATGTTTTTTTCCAGACATTGATTAAAACACTAGGGAAAGGATTTAAATTTTCAGTAATTTTCTGCAGAAGACTTGTTTTCTGAGCAATTATTTTTTAAATTTATCTTATGTTTTAATATTGATGCTAAAAATAAAATTAAGCCAAAAATAATTGCCTAATTTCTAATTATCGTTGTTTCAGACAGGGCGATGGCACAGACTCAGTACTCATGCAGCCTGGATTAAGTATGAAGACTTGGATCTCAAAGAATGTGTACAGCTGGTAACATGGAATTAAGGAAGCAATGTAAAGGATAATGCAAGAAACAGAAAAGGAACAGAATAATGACTGTGGTTTTACTTCGCAAAGAAGTGTGCAAGCAGTTGCTGTTGGCTTTTACTTTGAATACCTGTTCGGGGTGTGTTGCAAGTTTTGGATGTTTCACTAAAAACTGAAGCAAAACAAAGTTTATGTTGATTGTAGTTGGGTTATGGTCGCTATTGTGATGTGGAAAGCAAATTATCACATATTTTAATGCGTTATTTTGTTGTAAATATGGAGAAGCTCAGATGAGCCTGGGTGAATCTTCTTATACAGGCAGTCTGAATTTCAAGGTTATGGTGAAGAAACGAACCAAAGTAGTCTGAAACATTGTGACATCTCTGGCCAAGGGATCTGCTTACCATTGATTCTGAGTATGCCCATGTAATATAGAGAAGTTATAAATCTTCCTGTACACGTGCAGCACAGGTATAGATAAATACAATGCTTCCCATTGCTTAGAGGCTTGGACTTTACTTGAATGTATGCTGAGCTCTTCAGACGGAAGCGACTGCAGACACACAGCAGAAATCATTGAATGGCCCCAAAAAAGTCATTTTTCGTCCTCAGTTATTTTGCTTAACCAATAAATATCAGCATTGCTGATACTTAACTACATATTTGAGGTACCTCAAGGTGTCAGGACAGAAGCACTAAGTTTTATTTAAAGTGCAGTTCATTAAATGCCACGTATTTTCTTGAACACTATAGACTTCTCAATGAACTCCTGGTAGAACAGGGCTAGCGAGCAAGTCAGGAATAGGACAGTGTGATCACTAAGTAGATATGATGAATTAGGGGAAAACTTTGATTAAAACTGAAGTAGAGACAAAGAAGGAAAGCCATAAAAGAGGCAGGGGAAGGGAACTGAAAGAAAAGCGTAACAGAAGATAGGAAATACGATAAGTCTGAGGAGATGGGAACAGGAAATGAGAAACACATATCATTCTTGTGAAGTGTAATCCTGTGCAGGATAGCATTACCCATACATTGTTATTATCGTAGAATCATCATTGGAAATAAGGTAGTTCCTTACAGTAGGCACTCATGAGAAAAAAAACCAAAACAAAACACATGAGCCTCATCATCTTGCTGATGCTTTGCCATCAGTTTCAGCAGGTGGGAGGTAAGCGAGACACTTCAGGTCAGACTCCGATGAGACTGAAGTCCCCCTTAGAACAATTAATGGCAACCAGTACAAAGAAGTTCACATTGCTGTGGCCTATTTCTGTGGATCACTGAAAGTTTGAATTACAACATTTTAAAGAATGGAATAATAAATATGGATTTCACAATGCATTTTTGTATATTTTTAGGGTTGCCCACTGCTTCATTCTATCAATACAATTAGGTTTAAGTCCTTATCTATGGGATATGATCCCCGTGGGTAAGATCAACAATAATACATTAGAATGTAACAATAAAAATGTTCATAGACTGACCCTAGCATTTTCTCCAGAGTGAAACAAGAATGTTATGCTTTGCTGCAGCCTAAACCAGATTATTATTTCCTAATCCACCAAATTATAAGGTTTATTGAGCTATCATTAAAATGGAGAAGTACACATCAACATGTAAACTGGCTATCAGGCACAAAATAAACCATATTTTGTATTCTAGTAAACACTTACACCTGAAACCATCCAATTATCACCAGCAGGGAAAAATCTGAAGTTCTTGACAAGGTAGTAAAAGCATCTGGCAGAGGACAGAGATTTTTAATTTTTAATTTAAAGACCAAATATCATTCTTACTAAAAATATCTTGAAACAATCAGGTGATCTTCAGCACTCCAGATGGGTTAAATTTTTCACTGGAAGCTTTTACCAGTCTGCAGTAATCTGTCATGACTCTGCTCAATATGAGTACTGTGGATGAAAAATGTGTATTTTATTGATTCACATATAAAATGTGTAAATAAGCGAGCAGAGAGGAATGTGTGCGTATGTGTTTTTATCAAATGTCCTTTGTTCCATAAAGAAAGTTTGTGTTCTTGAATAGGGCATGCAGCCCCAGTGAGGTAAAATAATGTCTAGGATTCATTTCCAAGGAACCTTGATGATTTACTTATTTCCTACCATTGCCTTTGTTGGGGCCAGTTCTGCCTCCCTATCAATTTAAGGAACACGTAAAGAATAATATTCAGTATTTTCAAAAATCTCAGATAAGGGTGGATGTCATTACTCCTCAGGCTTAATTGTACACAGTAGAAGATCTGGTTTCATAAAGATAACAGCAGTAGAAACAATTCCACAGTCATTTTTTTCTCATACTCGCCTTTTCCTTTCAATCTTCTTTTTCTACCCTGAAGTCAAACTTGTATGTCTGTGAATACCTGAGAAACACTTTTTTTTTTGTCCTATCCATCTAGTCACAGTTTGTTTTCGTTGTTTCAGACAAGCTTGATGTCAGTGCTTGTCTCTGCTGTACTTTATTAACAAATCATAATGATGTACATTAATTTAAAGGTAAGAAATGTGAACTAGGTGTATTTTTAACTTAGCTTACACATCTACAATGTGCCATGCTAAGAAATGCTTTTACAGATCTCAGAGATAACTTTTAAACATAGATTAGAATCTAAAACCTATTTTTTGGCCCAGAAAGAAAATGCTGAGGACCTACATCCTATGTTACTTTGATTCAAGATAGTGATCTCTTCTGAGACTTAGGCTAATGATACTTGGATGTCTGAGTCCTGGTTTAGGAGGTGAGCATTCAGCATTAGCAAGACCTGTAAGACCACTTTAAGTAGCACTGCAATTTCTCCCACAGCTTTAGGGTAAAGCTGGTACATCACACCCTGCAGCAGCCCATGGCACCAAGTAGCCATTGGAAGGCTGCTTGTCAGTAGTAGAGGCAGAACTTTACTGTGTTGAGGATGAAGGTAATGGCTTTGGTGCAAATGGAGATTTTTGCTGTGTAAAAAGGATTTCTGCCTGAATGAGAGCACACTTTTGTGGTTATCAAGAGAAGTTACAAAGCCTTGATCCCAAGCTAATAAATCCAGGTATCTTTCCCATATAAATCAGATTCTCAGAAAGAAAAACTCTCTTCATCTGCCTAAATATTTCATTCAAAATCTTGTGTTCTTAGGGTTGCTTCTTCTCTGCCCACTGCCAGCCTGTTTCTTACTCTCCACACTTGATTTAAAGACAAGGTGCTTGTGCCTCTCAGGTAGAGTAGGACTTAACTCCAAGATACCTGCAAGAATCTATCATTCAGTCTCTTGACACAGGCACTTGCTAAGCACCACAAGCATTCTTCCTTGCCTCACACGGAGCAATGCTGGGGAGAGCAGAAGGGGTGCTTTGAGAGAGACCTTCTCCCATGGACTTCTCACTGAAAGACACACTTCACATCACTTCAGCAATTGGCAGGATTTTCCTCCACATGGGCTTTTGAACGTCTAGTGTCCTCTTAATGGACTTAAAGGACTGGTGTGGTTGGTTATCAATGCACAGGGAAAGGAGTACAGTTAAGAGAGAGGTATCGTTATGGCCTGCTAGGGTTTGAGATTTGAACTCTCCTAGGTCAATTTGAAAATGCAAGCCAAAGACCACAGCAGAGAGTGAAAACAGGCTTGTGTCTGTAGCTGTTTGAAGAACGTACTGAAAAAACAGTCAAAATAAAGTTTCCATTTCCTAGCAATACCTTTCTATGACCCTTACTAAGACCTGTTTGCAGTCCCCAGGTCAAACCCTTGGCACTGACAGATAGATTTTATGGAATACATCATGACGGACACCAGAGAGTGGAGATGGAGAGAGACAGGAAAACCTATAGTCACTGCCTGGGGCCCCTGTCACTGCAGGAGAAATCTCCATATGAATTATGGCCATAACCTTGGGAAACTTTTGCTTTTGTTGTCCCAAAGGGTTTGGTGTTTTGTTAAATAAACAGGAATCAAGCACACGCATTTTTTAACATCCTAAGAATTCAGTACATACTCTGCAGTAACATGAAAGTGGAATATTGACAATTTTTGTGTGCTAGAATTCCACCTGCACACAAAACAATAGCAAGTTCAGATCCTCTAACATCTGCATAGGACAGGGTGATGATGTTATGAATCATGATGGGTACTCAGTCCCTGTCTGCTAACTCACACTAAAATCCACTTTGTCCGCAGTCTGAAAAGGTGTCTACATAATGGATTGTGTAATTTCTAGTATTTCTTGCTTTTGTGTGAGCTAGTGTGCCTTTGGAAATCACCTTTGTTACACAATATACCAATTGTAATGTTGACTCTATTGTATTCTCAGCAAATATGAAATTGGAAGGCACAGTTTCCTGGCTTTGAAGTTGTGCAGTCAGCATTATAGCTCTTAGGGAGAAGGTTTCCTTCAGTATCTTGTAAAGTGTCTTCTATAAAGGGATTAGAGATTGTATCTGCAGATTGCAAATACTGCCATAGTAGAAATAACTGCACCTGATTATTAAAGGGAATTTACTGAGGGAAAGACTGAAAATGAGTACTTTCTGTTCTAGACTGCATTAATATTAAATAGTTACTTATTTTTAATAAGTATAAACATACGGATAATGTTTTTGTCACCAGACAAAGCAAATGCACGTTTCACAGAATCACAGAGTATCAGGGATTGGAAGGGACCTTGAAAGATCATCTAGTCCAATCCCCCTGCCGGAGCAGGAACACCTAGATCAGG
>VZTM01009673.1:4257-29348 GCA_013400555.1 Jacana jacana | reverse complement strand
GGGTTGTTCTTGCCCAGATGCAAAACTCTACACTTGTCCTTGTTCTATTTCATTAAATTTCTCCCCGCCCAAATTTCTCCAGCCTGTCCAGGTCCCACTGAATGGTAGCACGGACTTCTGGCATGTCAGCCACTCCTCCCAGTTTGGTGTCATCAGCAAACTTGCTGATAGTGCACTCTATTCCCTCATCCAGTTCATTGATGAATATATTGAACAGTACCGGTCCCAGTAGTGATCCCTGAGGGATCAGGCTTCCAAGTAGATTCCGTCCCATTGACTACCACTCTCTGGCTTCTATCCTTCAGCCAGTTCACAATCCACCTTACTACCCTGTCATCCAGGCCACACTTCCTCAGTTTAGCTACAAGGATGCTGTGGGAGATGGTGTCAAATGCTTTACTGAAGTCAAGGTACACCACATCCACTGCTTTACCACCATCTATCTCTTTACTCTTTACTTTTCAGTGAAAATTTGTGGAAATTATGAAGTGTGAGAGACCTATCAGATCAAGTCTTGTACTTATAAAATATCAAAACAAAACAAGCTGCATGGAGTCAGTGAGGATTCTTCCTGTTCCTCCATCCAGTCTCTTCACCTTCAGCAGAATAACAGAGGGAGTGAGTCCTTAGGAAATCACTTTGTAAACGTTATTTTTTTCTAATAGTTAAGTTGGTGGAACTAGTTGAAAAGCATGAAATTCTGACGCATAAATTATCATTGACAATGTGGTTTATTTTTGTTAGGCAGTTGAAATTTTAATGTAATGTTCTGTTGAAATTCTGAAATTCAGTCAGGTTTTAACAAGCTACAGCTAGGAGGAGATTGCATTATTTCTTATGTATTTCTTATTAAAATTCTCGATAAATGTTGCAAAGCTTCTACCTGTAAGCTGTTTTTCACTCTCTAGCTGATATTAAATACTTGCCACCAGAGCTGCATTTTTGATAGTGATTTGTCACATGGTATTATTTCTGCTTCTGGAGTGGATGAATGCAACCTTCGTCAGGTTTCTTGTCTGAAACCCCACAAGAAATACATTTCAAAATGAAAGCCTATGTATGAGCATAAAATTTTCCATAAAGATGTGTATGTATGTACTATTTTTTTGCATGAATGTTTATGACAAGGGGACGTGAAGGCTTTCAGCATGGGTGAAATGGATACATATTTTAATACTAAGTAAAATTTAATAGGAAAAGTTTGTGTTGTTCACTCAACTGTGTTTTGGTTTAGTCAATGTTAATCCAGGAAAAGCTACTCAGGAGCCCTAGAAAAGCCCAGAGATAAGGTTCCTGTGACCCACAAGGGCCTTTGGCCAAGCCACCCAGCCTGGAAAGGTGGCAGTGCTGAGGCTGCTGGATGGTACTCCTCAGAACATATGAAGATACATTTAGATCTGAAGGGGAAAAAAATGAAATTTCTTAACTTTTCTCTATCATGCTTTCCAAAGTCTTAAGCTAACAGGAGTCCATCTTGATTTCAAACCTGGTTATGGTTTTCTTTAGGAGTTAAAAGAACCCCAATGCATTTCTTGTATGCAATGCTACCCGCTTTCTTTAAAGCATCAGGTAGTCCTTCAAGAGGTCAGTATGGTGTCAACATGCAGCCTTCATGAGTGCCAACCTGATTCTGGGCCCTCCAGCCAGATGTTGTTATGGAAGATGCTCGCACATCAGTAGCTTTGCGCACCCAGTTGTCCAAAATGAGCACAAAAAGGTTGGCCAGTCATTCTGTGTCTGAACATGAGCCTGACTCATCTCCTTTGCTGGTTCCTATGAGCACCACATTTTGAGCTTTTCTAGCCATCCTGTGTTAAGTAATCTTAGCTCATTGTGCTTAACCCTCAGCAAGGACTTGTTGGTGTGGGTTAAGTTTGGTGGTAAAACTTGTAGATAGGGACTACCAAGAAAAGAAATCTCCCCAGCAGTTCTTCCCTGGTCACATAAATGGTCATACAAACTTTAACCACCCTGGAAGCCCAGAGGGAATATGATTGGTGCTCTCCATGAACCTTTGACACTATAGTTTCAGTGAAAAATCAACTTATACCAAGATGGCTGTTGCCAGGATGGACTCCTGGGCGTGTAGACCAGAGTCACAGAGGTACCTAGCCATGAGTCATTTCTCCTGCCTGCCATGCCAATGGACCCAAGGGGTTTCTGTGTTGTCCTGGGAGGGTGGACAGCTGGCCAGAAGATTGACTGACAGAGGAGGGTGGGAAAGCCTGCAGCATCCTTTCACCTGGGGATTCGCTGCTACTCCATGACCCCTTTTCATTCAACTTTATTAATACATGAACACAATTAAGCCTTCATCTATATGTTTTGTATATGTGGCAGCCAGAAATAGTTTGAGTGTTGGGTTTGAGTTTGATTTGAAGGAGGAACGGGATCTGAATGCTGTAGATGCTCTTTTAAAGCTTTTCTCCAGTGATGATGATAATGAATGACGTAAGCCATTCATTAAGGCTGATGATTAATCCTAATGAATATGTGGCATACATATGTTTCACAGCTGTCATTAGGCTTCCATTTTAACTGCTCTTCCCCCTTCCCCACTCCCACCCATGCCTGCAATCTGCAAACTCTTATTCCCTGTAGGTATTTTGATAGAGAAACAGACAGGTAACGATCCCGATGTCAGACTGTAAGCCACGCAACTGTCAGTTCATATTGTGCCTGACAGTCATTGACAGCATGCTTCTTCAATTTTACTAAGATTAATATTCCTCACATGTTTTATTTATATTTACTGATCTTGCTGCAGTGGATTTTTAAAGAGATATTTTCAAGCTAAAATCCCCTGTTAAAAATCAAATCTGCATTTTCTTCAAAATTTAGATTTACATTTGATCAATATTGCTTGTGGAATTCTTGCACATTGCTAATGGGCCGATCACATGCACGATGCTTTATTCATACAGTGGTCAATAAGGCTTATTCTGCTAAACCCCCAGGATCAGTATCCTGGGAACCTCTGCATCCTTGGAAATACATCCACCTGTGGTTAACTTGGCACCAGGCAGGGCTTTCACAGAAGACTACTCAGACGTATAAAATAATTCAGGTGTGCAAGCATTTGAAAGATTCAATTTCCATAAGAATAACACTGTCATCAGAGAAATGCTATTGAGCTTAAAAGTATTCACATGAGTAAATGATTGCAAGATTAGCCTTTGAACTCCCTGGTGAAGCTCTCGGGCTGTCCATTTGGGCTGGCTCAACATCTGTTTAGATGCTTGAATTGAAATAGCAACATGTCACAATGTTGGAATTGTAAATGCAATGGGGGAAATTATACTTAAGCCAAAATGCTTTTAAACACAAATGACAGAAATAGTTGAAAATATGGAAAAAAAACACCAACTAATTTTATGACCTTTTTAAAATATAAATAGCAATAGGCCATTTAACTAATTTAGATTAAAATAATGTTTGAAAAATGTAAAATTATGTACTATATATATATGTATTATATTCTATATAAATATATATATTTAAATTATATAAATACAAGTAATGTGCTCTAGGCAATCCTGCTTTAGCAGGGGAGTTGGACTGGATGATCTCTAGAGGTCCCTTCCAACTGTGACAATTCCATGATTCCGTGAAAGACAAAAGCTGAATCTTCATTTTTATGCTGTGTCTGCTTTAAAAAGCGCTAGCCAAATCCCCCACTTCTGAGTCAAGGTTTTTTATTGGGTGTCCTATCTGAGTGCAGACTGACTTATTTGACCCAGTTTAGGGAAATCCAGAGCCTCACGTTGAACATCTTTGTATGTTTATGAATTGGAAATTTTCCACTTCAGGACTCCTTTTAACCTCCCTGATCTTTCAAATTGCATGTCTCTTAACTTCACAGATAAATTAGCCAATTCCGACCTCATCTAGCCTTGAGATGACAGTGGTGTTTTATCTCTTTTTTCCTTCCTTTCTCTCCAAATCTGCATCATCGTGTTTTTCCTATTGCCATGGCAATACAGCTAAGCACCCAGAGAAATGCAACAAGGCAATTGCATGTTAAAAGTTTGCACAAAGGCAGAACTGCAAAGTAAACAAGGGGCATCACTGACACACAGCTCCTGCAGGGATGTTGGGAGTGTGGGCCCGTGTCCCTTTTTATCTTCTCTCCTTACCAAGCCCTTACAGGTGACAGCGCAAATGGAGAGATGAAAGCCGACACATCAGGCTCTCTACAACAGTTATGGGAGGGGAAATCAGCACCAAGCAAGCCTACAGCAACGTTGGAAGTATGATGTGTCGTTCAGATCATAGAGAGCTCTGTCAGCCTCTAATGAAAATATGGATGATACAGCACTTCTTCTTTGAAAATACCCCTGTTCTGGACCTTGGAGAGGGGGCATATTCTTAATGGAGAAATGGTGGCACAAAAAAATCAAGGGAACAGAAAAACCAATGAATTGGTGACAAGCCTCTCCATTTAACCTAACTACACTCTCCATATTCTTAGGTGTGAAATTAATATTAATCTGCTCTTCAGATTAATACTTATAGATTTTAAATACTTAAACATTTAAAGACAGCTTTTTTTTTTTTTTTTCCTAAATAATAGTAATAAAGTAGTTAAAACAGAGATCCTTTTGATTTTTTCCTAAAATACAAGGAAACAGCATACGAATGAGCTGTAGCCTTTTACTTTTCTGGTTTGGTTTCATTTATGTTTAGTTCATTAATCATTTTTTAGGGAGAAAAAGTTTGTCTTATTTTCAGCAAAAGGAATGCTGATTGTTCTCTTAGGGATATTAGAAGAATGTCAAGGAGAACCATAAATACGTTATAACGACTGATAATAGAGTTTTCTGTGCTAAGGAAAAGTCAATGGTTTTCGAAAAGGGATACGTAATGATTTTCTGACTAACTACGAAAATGAGATGGCAGTAATTTTAATATTAGTTAATAAATATTGACATTAGTATTTCAATGAGTGTAATCAGGCTTTGGTTGGATATTGGAAGGTAATGATTTGTTCAGCAGTATTATTACAAAAGCTTGACTATTTCCACTGAAGCTATCAAACAATCTTTGCAGAAAACCTCAGCAACTTCTCAGAATAAATCTACTAAGGCCAGGCAAGAATTAGCATGTGCTCTCCGCATCATATTGTGAGCTCATCCATTTTGCTGTCTGATTTAAAAACAACATTGCGCAATAGGTTATATGTTTATGGCATCCTCATACAAAATAAGCCTTTATGCAGGACAGTTTGGGTAAAATAACAGCATCAGGCACATAGGTAATCTGAAGTCTTCAGCATACTTTGCCTTTTTGTACCTCACAGTTACTCAGAAACTTATTGGTTAGAGTAAAAAAAAAAAAAAAGGAGAGAGCTAGAAAATACCCAGGGGTCACCCAGAGTCTGAAATGTCAGTTGTTACTCAGGGTGGTAGCCTATTATTGCAAAGAGAGTCAGAAAGTCATTATTCCATGGTGACTGACTGGTGAAGCTTTTAGTCCCAAAGTTACCACCCCTCCGCCGAAGCCAAAACCAAAAATTTGTTTCA
Source organism: Jacana jacana (assembly GCA_013400555.1). Taxonomy (NCBI): domain Eukaryota; kingdom Metazoa; phylum Chordata; class Aves; order Charadriiformes; family Jacanidae; genus Jacana; species Jacana jacana. The sequence continues at coordinate 23,826 of VZTM01009673.1, read as the reverse complement.
CAACAGCTACATTTCTGGTGAAGGATACCCCTGGGATACCTGGTATTTGATGAATTAAAAATGACATCATTCTTGTTGGCTTTAAGGTTGATAATTACTGTCTGCTGGGAACACAGAGCAGTGAATGGTGGGAGAGGGAACGGAGTGAGCTGGAACTCAGGCTCTTTGGTCTCATTAACAGAAATGTCTGCAACAAACAGCAGATTTTCAAATCAACTTTGGGGTTTTTTTTTTCAATACAAACCATTTTCAACAGAAAATTCCTGAGCAGCAATACTGTTTTCTCACAAACTAGTCCCAGTTGCCAAGCAGTGTATTTTGGGAGGGGGCAGTGCACCCCTGTGCCTGGTTGCCCACTCTTGCTTCTGCTCTTGAAAAGGCTCTGCTACGCTGGCCCAGTGAGCTAGGCTCAGGAACAGATCCAGCTGAAAAACAGCCTGTTTTGGATAATCTTTAGCTGGATTAATTTCCCAATTGAGGTGAATTTGTTCGAAATAAACTGTGAAAGTGGGAGAAACTGAAGCTGGCTGGTGCAAGAAACGCCGCTCACTGACAGGGAGCAATGAACCTGTCTTGGTGCACCATCTTCACCTTGGACTTGAGGACGGATTCCCAGACCCTGCCTTTTTCCTGGCCCTGCTGCTCCCCTGGCCTCTCAGTGACTCAATTTACAGCCTCAAAACAGCTGAAATGTAACACTGGGAAAAAAAAATAGGCAAAAAAAAAAAAAAAAGCTATTTGTTTAAATCGTCTCAATAAGGGGTTAGATAAGCAGCAGTGCTAATGCACATCTGCACATCAGCAACATGTGCCATGGCCCAAGGAAGAGGGAGTAGCTCGGTCAGCTTAAACTCTCAAAACTGCAAAACTGCTCCCTGGCTGTCTTGCCAGGGGCTACGTAATAGCAGGAGGAGCAATTTCAGCTTTGCAGCGTTTAGTCCGGGCTAATTTTAAAACATTATATGAGAAGGTTTCCTTTCTTTAAAAAAAATGGGATCTGTGACCCTTTATTTTATAAATACACATGCACACAGTGTAAATTCATCTGGAAAATGCGTGTTGATTTATAAAGTGGGGGGAGCAGAGGGGAGAGCGAAACTAAACAATCTCTTTTAGTCTTGGTAATATCAAAAATGCCAAGCCTGGTTTTCCCCTACTTGAGGATGATGAGGTTGAAGGCTTTTGAAGAAGGGATGGGGATTTTGTTATGAGCTTTTTCACAGTTTAGATGAACTGACAGGGATACTAGAATTTTAAGAAAGGAGATCTTTTATATGAACTTGCATTCTGAAGTTTAACAGCTGTTGCAAGCAAGTAGAAAACATATTTTTCTCACTGCATCTTTTTTTTTATTCCACCAGATGAACTGAGTTTCTTTGGCACTATTTCTTTTTTAAAAAATTCAAACTAAGCAGTTACATTTAACCCAGATATAATTCTGCTGATTTAAAATTACATTCAAACAAAGATTGGATTTAGCCAAACCTTTTAATTGCCCATGACCCCATTATTTTCTGTCCATCCGCCCCCCCCAGCCTTCCTCCCCCCTTAACTAGTTATCCCATTGTTTCACTAGGGATTGAAGTTAGATTTACTGGCTGGCAATTACAAGGATTGCTCTTTTGCCCCTTTCCCTATTTTAAAAAATAACAGGCAAGGGGATGGGGAGAGAGGGAAGCTTCAGAGTGGTCTCTCTCTTTCTTTTCTTTCTTTCTTTCTTTCTTTCTTTCTTTCTTTCTTTCTTTCTTTCTTTCTTTCTTTCTTTCTTTCTTTCTTTCTTTCTTCCTTCCTTCCTTCCTTCCTTCCTTCCTTCCTTCCTTCCTTCCTTCCTTCCTTCCTTTCTTTCTCTCTTTCTCTCTTTCTCTCTTTCTCTCTTTCTTTCTTTCTCTCTTTCTCTCTTTCTTTGTTTCCCAGTCTCCCTGTAGGTTGCTGGTATTATACCATGAGCTTTTAGGAAAAGTGAGGATACAAACCAAAGGACTCCCTTCAGCTCCGCAGGACTGCACTTTCCTGGGACAACACAAACATCCAGTTGCCCTGTGAACTGTCCCATCGTATTTTATTCCATTTGTTTTCCCCTGTGCTATTTTTTATCATAATTTTTATACATGTTTACCCTTATGTTATATTTCTGCTGTCAGCTAGAGCAGCAAATAGTGTTTTATTAGCCTGTGAAGCCGCATGCAGGGGAGCAGGAGTGGGCAGCACCCGTCACACAATCTCCCCTCCCGCATTACCAAGCTCCCTGCACCACAGTGGGATTCACTCCCAAAAGAGATAAAGTTCCCACCAGGTCCTCCTCCCCCTTCAGACTTTCCACTGGTGTGGGTGCAGGCATTTGCTTTAGTTTATGACCATTAACAGAGACTGCGGGGGATGTGCTGGGTCAGCACGTCCTGTAACTCCTCTGGCCGGCAGAGCCTACATCAGGGGCTGCTGCCATCCCCAGGAGGTCCTCCATCAGCCACAGAAGGGTTACGGCTGGTCTTGGTTGGGGCAAATTCCTCTATCAACTGTTTTCCCACCTCAGAGGTCCCCTTTGTGGATTTATCTCATCATGAGGTAGCACCGACTGGGATTGAATCTGACCCCATATTTATATACAAAAAGCACCAAAAAAAGAGCAGTAAAACTGCAGACAAAAATAAATAACACATGCTTGCACATCCTCTGCTGTGTTGCTGAAACTGGCGTCCGAGCGTTTTGAACCCTGGTTTGAGAGAATTGGAAATGCATCTATTAAATTGAAGCCTTTGCTGAACCTGTCAAGAAGGGTTTCTGCTCCAAATGGAAACTGTCCAAAAAATTATGCATGGCCATTTTAAAGTTATGCAAGGTCAGAAAATACACACAAAACAAAACAAACCAAAACAAAAGCTGGGCGACTGAATGGCCGCAGGACAAATCTGTGAGCTAGAAGAGACCTTTCCCTTCAATCATGGCCACTTAGCCACATGAAATCAGGGCAGCGGAGAGCTGCACAGGCCTTAGGTGGGGGTCATCCTCCTCCTGAACCACAGAAGTCTAGATACCAGTTTTCTAAGCGTTTTCAACCCTGGCTTCATTTTCAGCTAACAGCTGGGGTTAAAAAAAAAATGCTTCATTGAACCAGGTGGGTATGTGAAATGGTCCTTTTATTCCTGCTACAGCAACAACAAGCTCTGGGGAAAAAAAGGGGGGACAGGTGGAGATTTCAAGCCCATGTCTGGCTGGGTTTCAATGCTCACATTAGTGCATGCTGCTGCCTGCGCTACCAGACAGGTGTCCCAAACATCCCATTTCCCCCCTAAACACTAGCCACAGCAACTGCATTGAGGACAAAGTGAAATACAAGGCACTTTTTCAGGGTTTGGTGCACTGGTGAACTATGGGGGGTGGTTGGGAGAGGGCTGTGAGTTCCAGCTTTGCTGGATCTCTTCTCTGGTATACCTCAAATGGATGAGTCTCCAGAGATGTCAGCACCTCCTCCTTCCTTGGAGCCCCTCTCTCCCCACCCCAGTCCCCAAACTGGTCTTCTGATATATATTGTGGTTCCTGGTTTTCAGTGACTTTGCCCTTCGTTAGTTGAATTCTAAGATCAGTTAATCTCTACTCACTGGATTAGTAAAATCTTTTCTGTTTTGTCGTGAGCTGCATTACTTGTGATCTGTATTTTTAAATTCCCAACAATCGAGTCAGAAAGGAAATATTAAAATTTACTGGCTATCTGTGAAATGAAATCAACCACGAGTGACTTAAAGTTTTATTGACAAAAACTGATAAATGCAAGATCTAATTTTTCATTTAATTTTTTCATTGAAGTGAATTCTGAAATGCTTTTGTAGAAAGTCTGAAAAACCACATCCCTCTATCTAAAAACATATCCCCAGAGAAAATTCAAGATACAGAAAACAAGCAAATAATATAGAACCTCTGGGTTTAACTCCCACTGAGCGTGACAACCATTTTGCAAGCTGAAGGGGTTCTGGAGCCAGTGTAAACCAAAACCAGCGGGATGTTGAAAATTAAAGCTCGAAGCCTGAGTACAAACCGCCTCCCTGTGTACGTCTTGCAGCACAAACAATACCTTGTGTTGGGAAAACATCACTCCCCTTCTGTCCAAGGAAGCCTGGAAGCCATAGCAGTAGCAAGACATGGGAAGCCTGAAGTTTGAGCCATAGCTCTATCATTACCTCCCTGCCTCTCATGGAAAGAGGTCCCTGGCCAGGATTTAGAACATTCTGGTTTTTCCTGCCATAATTTGACAAACAACTTTTTAGGAAGGCTGCCAGCAACCTCCTCTCCCCCTTCCCCTGCCACTGCTTCTTATTGTCCTTGGCCCTGTATTGGTTTGTCCCAGCATGTGGTGAAATGGGTGAGGGAGCTGAACCTCTGTAAAAATCACCATTTATTCTTATATTTCCCGTTTGTGCATTTTATCTTTTCTGGGTGTTTTTTCCTTTCCAGGGGATCAGGTCCACCACTGAGCCTACTGCACAACCAGTACAATACTGCAGGAGAGACCCAGGAGGGACAAGTTGCTGGCAAGGCCCAGAAATTGCACAGAGCAGCTAGAGCATCTTCTGGCCATCAAGTGCTAGACCACAGCTTTAGACCATCTGGTGACCCACTGCCTGCTATATATATATGAATATATATATTCATCAGCATGTCTGCAACCACTGATTCTCTGCTGAACTGTCCCTTATTTACACCAAAGCAGTGTGAAGGCAGCAGGTCCGCATAAGGCTGCTGCCTGACTGCTGTTTTGGCTTGCTTTTCACAGCTGTGAATACAAGGTAGAAGGCAGTGGAAAAATAGGAACAGAATAGCTAAGGATGTTATAAACAATGTCTGTGAGGTTAATTTAAATTTAGCTTATGTTTCTCAAGGGCCATTAATGATAGATTGCTTTGCATTCTTAGAAGCGGGGAGGGGAGGCGGGTATCCAAGTAAATTGACACTGTTATCAAAACAACAAAGGAAATCCCTGTAGGCCGTTTAGAGGCTGTTGGAACCAGGTTTCCCAAATAATGTTAGTTGTATTCTTCCCTGTTTGTGTGTTAAAGCATGCGTGCATGCAAAGATATAAGCAAGAATAAGAGAAGACACGAAGTCGCACGGACGTTACGTGCCATGTATTCTTCTTGCTCTTCCTCCTCTCCCTTCACTGCTCGGGGTACTTTTATATGCTGCCTGCTCCGATGTTACTCCTTTCAAAGGAAGGATGGCAGACAACAGACTTCACTCTTAGGTTTATTGGCAGCTTAAGGCACTCAAGCACTGCAAGGATTAAGTCTTATATTTTGAGGGACACCTTTCTGTTTCAGGTTCTTGGGAAAGCCAGTGGTCGTTAGAGATGCAGGTGTGTGGCCGGCTAAAATATGAAAGATTTTTCTGAGTGACAAAGTGTTTATTTTATTTTTATACGTTTTGACTTTCATTTAACTTCCCTTCAAATCCCTTTTCTTCCAGATACTCTAAGAAAGGTGCAAGGTCCTCTAAATGTCACCTTAATCCAACATCTCCTCCCTGTGTTCCTCTCCTCAGACGTAGCATTGCCTTTCACTGCAGAACATAGTGGACAAGTACTTCTTCTTATACCATAGTTTAAAATGCATTTTCCAATTACACGAGTATACAAGACTTTCTAAACAAATAGTCTAATTTTCTATACATAGTCGGCTTTTTAATAGGATGCCACAACCAAAAATTACCATACAATTCTTAAGGCCCAGTATCACAAATATGGTATTAATCTCTTAATAAAAACATGTGAACTGTTCCATGCTTCACTATAGAAATCTCTTTCTTTTTAATTTTTTACTTTTTTACCAAGTGCAGGTAGCAGATTGTTTTGGCCTATTGGAAACAATTAAATACAAGTCCATGGGGCTTTCTACAGCTGTATTTAATAGAGGAGGGCAGACTCCTTCCTGCTGGATAAATTGCTTGCTGCGATGCACAGCTATTTTTATTTTTGTGTGAAAGTGAGGTTTTGAAACCTTAGAAATAAATGATGGACTTGGCAGGGGAGAAAATACTAGGTTATAAGTCAGCATAAATGTAGTGTTCTGTATTTACTCTGTGGTGTGTATCCAAATTTCTATTTTGATTCAGGAATTTACCCTGATAGATTAATCTATGTTTAGTGAGAGAAGCAGCTCATGCTACCTGTTTCAACAGTGAATTTGCATTAAATAAGATGGGTAAGAGGAAAGCTGAATACCCCATTTGCACATTAAAAGCTGATCATTAATCCTATATTTTAACTCTACAACTGTCAGGAGCTATTATTTCCCAGAGAGCCTGACAGTTCAAGGGATAAACTGGAGAGGGTCCCATTATAAAGGCCTATGAATAGACGTCAGAATAGTTTGCGCATCAAACCCCAAAGGCTATTAAACGTGATACTTTAAGAATCAATTTGTAGCTAAATTAAAGCGGAGGGATGTGAATCCTAGGACAGATATTAATAAAGCAGAAAATGTAACGTATAGAGAGGCATTTTAAATACAATTAGGCAGACGTAAAGATTTTTAAAAAATATGTATTATTAACTATGAAAAAAAAAAACCCACATTGATTTTCAGCCTAGTGCTGGGAAAACTGTGCCACCGTTCTCCACAGCAAAGACATCAAACAAGGAGAGGTGCTGAAACGCTGCTTTCAAAATTATGTTTTCAAGTGACTCTAGAGCAGATCAATAAGAGAGCTGATAGCTTACGAGCCTCTGAGACAAGTCCACAAATGTAATGCAAGAAAAGAGGACCAAAGAGCTGTCTTTGTACAAAAAAAAAAATTAGTTTCTAACAGGACATCCTGCTGAGTTTTATCTGAGTTCATTAGTCTTGAAGACTGAGATCTGCTAATTCCACATGAAAAGTTCCAGACGTTTGCAAAAGCAAATCGAATGTGCTGCTGTATGTAGGCTTGTTAAGAAGCTGAAGTTCACGCTAAAACCTGCTTAAATGAGCTATCAGGAAACAACGCTGCACAAGCAGTACTAGAGTGCACCTCTGAGCGAGCCAAAAGAAATCACATAAACTCCATGCAGTTCTTGTGAGGCTTGTAAGCACCACACTAGACTGCCTCCCTCCTCCCCGCCCCCCTTCCCCAATAGATACTAGGAAAAGAGCATGATTCTCCAGTGTATTGTGTCCATTTTCCCCAAAGGGGTCTCAGATGAAGTCAGGGAATCAGGCCCAACATCTATAATGACAAGGGCAGGAATTCATAAAGACTGGTAACCTCACTGTACCAGGAACAATTTCATAGCTGTTTTCTCACTTTTATTTCTACAATTTCTTTCTCTTAAGTAGTTTATATCCCGGAGTCCTCGAAACAGGATGTAACTTAAAAATTAAACGTCTTCTTCTGCGATCTGGCAGTTGTTTATTATTCAAAGTAGGCTACTGAAATAAGAGCTCATAAAAATGAAATCACGGTTCATTTCCATAGCTGAAAATGGAGCTCTTCGTCTACCGCAGCTGGAAGGCAAAGAAAAGTTTATTGTAGATAATTCCCCCTGGTCGTTCTGTTTAGAGCTAGCTGAGACATGGATGGAAACCCCAGAAAGCCCTTCACTTCATACTTTACTGGTTATCACAGATTTTAATACTGGCGGGGTGGGGGGGGAGGGGAGAGTAGTTGAGAGGTCTATGCTGTGGGTTGACTATAACATCCCAGTTAACTTTGCAGTAGCTATTCCTGCCTTTTTTTGTCCTGTCAAATGCAATTAACTATTCCCCACTGCATGGGACACCAATATTTGATTATTTTCAACTGGAGGAAAGCTGCCTATGGGCATGGGCATGTGTGAATGTGTAAATAGACTTTACTGGAGCTACGTTCTTTACTATATTCTTAAGTCCTATAGACAAAACAATAGAGGCAGTGCCAACACTGAGGATGTCTGTTCACTCAGCCCCCCTACACAGGGATGTGTGCTTTATGGTATCATCTTTAATTGCACAGCCACATTCTGATTTTATGGCAAAGCATCATTTAAGTTTCTGGAATTAGCAGCAATTCCATACTTGTTACCTTCAAGGCAGTTTGTTATCCCATGCCTTATTTACTGTATGCTAATTGAAAACTCCACTAAAAAAAGAATGATTAAATTCCTAGTGAGATTTTCTGTGGTGACCAGTTCTGCAATATTTGAGCGCTTCATGATCATAAATTAATTCACCTCCCTCTTAGCAGTTGCTGTTGGAACTCATCCCTACCTTACTGCTCTGAGTTCTTGGTATAGTGACATTTTGGCTTTGCCCCTGTAATCTATCCTAGAATAATACATCTAGAATAGTGAGGACACTAGTCTATAACTGAGGACGTGGCATATGTGGTTCAGTCGGCGCTACCAGCTGTGAGAAACCTGAGCATCCTCAGTTACAGCAGAATCATCTTAGAATTTAGCAACTCCAATTGAAGAGGTAGTGATGGAACATGTGCAAACTGTGATTTTTCACAGACTTATAACAGAGCCAAATGTATAACGAGAATAGCAAAAGGCAAAGCCCTAGCATGGGGAGCCTCTTCAGATTTTTCAGGCTCTCACTTCAAACTGTGGAGGTGCTAGAACAATTCCCAGAGAAGATCTAGAATGTTTCAAGACAGGCAAATCAACCTGGTTTCTGTTAACCTCACTCTCACAAACAGCTGAAAGGTTTTGGCTGAAATTTTCATTAGAATTTGAACCAGACACTGCATGCAAATGACAGCAGAAAAGGGTAAACTCTGATAAAATGTAGCTGTCTCTTAAGACTGGCTTCAAAGGTAAAGGCGTATTTTCTTTTTCAGACTGTGGTATAAACAAATGCAATCATTTCATTACATGTTGTGCTGGTTTTGGCTGGGTCTGAGTCAATTTTCTTCATAATAGATACTGTGGGGCTGTGTTTTGAATTTGTGCTGAAAACAATGTTGATAACACAGGGATGTTTTGGGTATCGCTGAGCGGTGCTTACATAGAGCCAAGGCCTTTTCGGCTCCCCACCCCACCAGTGAGTGTGCTGGGGGGGCACAAGAGGCTGGGAGAGGATACAGCTGGGAAAGCTGACCCCAACTGACCAAAGGCGTCTTCCATACCATGTGGATTCATGCTCAGCATATAAAATTGGAGGAAGAATAAGGAAGGGAAGGGGTGTTCGGAGTTATGGCATTTTTTCTTCCTAAGTGACTACTACATATGGTGGAACCTGGATTTCCTGGAGATGTCTGAACATCTGCCTGCCCATGGGAAGCACTGAAGTAATTCCTTGTTTTGCTTTGCTTGTATGCGTGGCTTTTGTTTTACTTATTAACCTGTCTTTATTTCAACCCATGAGTTTTCTCACTTCTGTCCTTCCAATTCTCTCCCCCATCCCACCCAGGGAGAGTGAGCAAGCAGTGGAGTGGTGCTTAGTTGCCAGCTGGGGTTAAACCACAATATACATAATGCCATGCACTTGATACAAACGTGCATGTGCCACATGGCTGCAAATGTGATGGTGCAAATATATGCAAAGACCAAACATTTTGTCACATTCAAGATTATCAGCTCTAGATAGTCACCGTATGTAATTTGGGATCGGTTATGCAAGCACACAGGCCTACTACTTGTGAGCCAACTCAGCATCAAGGCTACCTCTTACTTCAGTAAGAACAGGACAGTCAGAGTGGTAATCTTATTAAAGGGGAATAGATTCAGAAATCATGGCCTACTTTTGTTAAGTGCAGCACTGGTAGGTTACATGGATGACTTCTGGATCGAAACACTAGTTATCTACCTGGCTTGCACAAATGATTTGATTCATTTGAGGAATTCTAAGTATTACCATTAGCAGAACTTTCTTCCTTAGGCTCATAAATCTAGGTATATATCTGGAAAAGGAAAAAAAAAAGAAAAAAAAAAAAGAAAAAAGCTTGTGCTTATCATCTGTAAAGTTCTTGCTGTCTTTTAGTGCTGAGAGCCAAGTGTAATCACCAGGAGAGGAAACGATCCCGTTCAGCAGCAGCCTCAGCAGGAAAAGCTGCCTGCCAGGTGCGTGAAGTGTAAGGCTATCTGTGGTAGCTATGAAAGCTCCAAGGGCTCGATTTGCATTAAAACAGCGCTGAGTTGTGACTTGGAGGGAAAAGAATGAAAGAGAGGATAGGTAGGCACCTACCCCACCACCCCGTCTCTGCCTGCTGGAAAGGGTTGGGTTTCACGGCAGGAACACAAATACAGCGTGAAGCTAAATAATTAAAGCCTGGCATTACGGGCCAAAGTCATTTCTTGTTACGGGGAGAGCAATTTTTTTTGCGCGTAACAGACAAAGCCTATTTTGAAAGATTTTAAATGCGTTCCTAAGAGAAAATATAATCTCTTGTAGCATTTGCAAAAGTTATATTACCCCGGGAAAAAAAAAAAAATACCCGACACCACTGAGAGCATGGGCTTATCTGCAACCTAATACTGTTATTGTAAGGGTTTGTATAGCTCACTTCCTGCCTTTAGGCTTACACAACAGGATATTTAAATTACAAAGACAATGAAGAAACGAGGCGAAATGCTCTTGATATTAAAAATACTCTCGTTGCTTTACTGCTCTAATTCCCCATGAAGCGACTCGCAGAAGGACTGTGTAAATACAAGGTCACTCATAGAGTCGAGCAGCCCCGAACGCACTACCGGCAAGTTAAAGGCAGGCAGCCAGCAGGCAGGTTCAGGGTTTATCAGCTGCCCCACTATGCTGTGAAAAACGCAGAACTTACTATTATAATGGCAGCTCCTACCCGTTACTACTGTTAACAGTCTGTCACTGCTTCCTTTGTTAACTGGGTCTTTGGGGTTTAATATCTCGGCTGTATCAGATTGCGTCAGGTCGAAACTTGGCACACAGGTGTGTCTGGATGGTACGCTTGCTTTTTGGTTTGGTTTTCTTTTTTTTTAGACAACAAAATTAAATTCTATCAATCTGGGCTGAGGAATATATATATTTCCCCCCTCCCTTTACTGTTTATTCACTCCCTAAACCCGAACACAAACAAAAGTCTAACTTTTCACTGAAAAAGCTGCTAAGTATAATTCAATCGGTCCATTGAATCTTTTGGTTCCTATTCAGTTTGTATTGATGGGCCTATTTTTACCTCAAAGTTCTTTATCTGAGTGGGCACTTCTCAATTTACACTTTCCTGATCTACCACCCTGGAGTACTAATAGAAAACCTGCTCTGGATTGCCACTAGGCTTTGGGATTTTTTTCTCTGGCTTGTCTTTGGGACAGACTTTGTGTCCTATACAAACTCTATTTATTCTTTTAACTGTGTGACAGCCTCTCTCTAGCTGCACAGCCAACTCGAGGAAGGTGCAGAAACTCCTCAGCAGACATTGCTGAATGAATATAACCCTTGCTAAGTGTTGTGTTCAGTAAAAACCCTTGCTAAGTGTTGTGTTCAGTAAAAATGCCAAAACCCACAATTCCAAGCACAGGTACCATGCATGACATGTGCTGCAGCTTGCTTTGCTGGGGTCAGCAAAGGTCTCAGAGTATGTCATTAGAGAGGTAGTGAGTGCAGCTCTCTAAAAGTACCTACCCATTTTGTGGCTACAGAAAGTGAGACTCAGCAAAACTGACTAATTCAACAAGTGAGTGGAGTGTCCCCCCCAGCCCAGCGCCTTGCAAGCAGGGGAGAGATGCTCTGTTCCTGCATCCCATGCCGCTGTGCAGGCTGCAGGCAGTGCCAGGGAGAGAGAGGGACATGGTGCATGGCCCTGCTGCAGGCAGGTAGGCACGGATACAGCTGCAGCCAGCTAGTAATCACCTGGCATCCTGACCATGCACCTCAGCTTTGCTGGGTGGCACAGTCCTTCTTCTCTCCTCCTTCATCTGTTCGGCACTGGGATCTTTGACTGGGCCCACCCCTGCTCCAGGACCTAAGCTGCACAGGGTGAAAAGAGCACAAGTCTTACAAACCCTTGGTAAAGACCGAGTATTAACTTGTGAGCAGCTCAAGAGAAATTCTACTTAGACTAATAGTTAGAGTTCTAAAAACCCGTTTTGCATTAAAGATGAAAAAAATGTGCTAGTATGTGGATGAATGTAACTCATTCATGGGTTTATGGGCCCAAAGGTCAGGGAGTGGAGGACTCTGCAATAGCTTTGATGGTTACATTCTTCCATTCATATCTCTGATTAAGTTTAAGTGTAAAACTCACGGAATTTCCCATTAACTGTACATCTGAGGAAGCTGCTGAATGCACTTATGTGAGTCCAGATAAGCAGAAACTTTAGGTTATATAAACTAGTCCCACATTCCCTTACTTTTGATAAAGCAGGGGGACAGTAGAATTGTATGTGTGCTAAATAAACGGCATTAGATGAAGTAATGCCTTTTTTGGACATTTTCCACTTTACATTTGGAAGTCAGGAGGATCTGGAAAACCACTTTTTTATTTTTTTTAAACATGGTGGGAAATTATTAAATAAGAATGTTGCTGTCAGTCTCTTGCATGCAAACTTTACAGGGTCTGGAAATCACCAGTGAACTCTGGAGAGGATTTTACCCTTAATATGGACTAAACACATTTGGTAGTTAAGGAGAAAACACTTGGCTACCAACCAAGCAAATACTTCCTTTGAAAAATGTTCTAGTGAGCAAGTGAAAAATGAGGTCATTCATGCAAAGATCCCACTCACCAGCACTTTTTTTATAACCAGATTATGGCTATTACGCCTGTCCTACAGCAGAGTGGTGTGGACTCTGAGTAGAAAACTCTTGAAATAAAGAGTATGATGTGGTTACATATTCCTTGCAGAAGCACTTGTGCTCACTTTCATTCAGTTGGAAGAGGTCATGCTGAAATTAAGTGTTCTGAGGGACGGTTAATGCTCTGCCATGTTGTCTCCTCCAAGAGGCAGAGCGGGGAACAGAGCAGGCTTCAGGAGCAGATGTTGAGCCAGGCGGTGGCAGGGGTCTGCAAAACCAGCTACTTTTTGTCCTGTATCCCACAGTAGAGCAATTCCTCATCTCCTGGTTGTGAACTCACCAGCTGTCCACCTCTGGTTGTCCTGGTTTCAGCTGGGATAGAGTTAAAGTTCTTTCTAGTAGCTGCTGTATTTTGGATTTAGTATGAGAATAATGCTGATAACACAGATTGTTTTAGTTGCTGCTAAGTGATGTTTACGCTAGTCAAGGACTTTTTCAGCTTCCCACAGGAGCTGAGAGGGAGCACAGACAGCACAAGATGGCCAAAAGAATATTCCATACCATAAACATCACGCTCAGTATGTAAATGGGGATTGGCCAGGAGACAGGAATCTGTGATCTACTGCTCGGGACCCACTGGACAATGGATCATTGGGTGGTCGGAGTGACTTGTGTTGTATCACTTTATTTCTATATTCTTTTACCATTATTATTATTGTTCTTATCGTTGTTGTTGTTGTTGTTGTTATTCTTTCCCCGTTCCATTACTGTTTTATTAAATTCTCTTTATCTCAGCCCACAAGGTTGTTTATTTTCCTTTCCCCTCCTTTTCTCCCTCTTCTCCCTACCCTACTGGGCAGGGGGATGAGAGTGACCGAGCAGCTGCATGGTCCTAGTTGCTGGCTGGGGTTAAACCATGACAGTGGTTCTTACAGCTGAAGGCAGCTCAGGAGCAGGGGTTCATGTTCAGCTGTTGACACCAGCTTCCAGTCACTGACCTTGCACAGATTAGGCACTGGGACCATCATAATGGTGCTTGGGGTTCCATAGCAAGAGAGCACTGCCAGAGGGCTCCTGGCCTTTCCTCACAATCCCTTGACCTCTTCTTCCCATTTATGCTTTATGCTGTCTCTCCTATGGACTACAGAAGCGTGTTAGGTCAGTTGTACCTAGTGGAGCCTTCTGGGAGTTGAACACCAAATGGTGAACACAACTCTCTTTAATGCTGTTAAACAAACAAACAAACAAACAAACAGAAACTTTAGCTTTAGTGACTCTGCAGGCACACCAAATGGAGTTGCCAGTACACACTCATACACATCCTTCTTCTCCAGAGAGACAAAACTTTGGCTTGGACAGTACCAACAGCATCATTCTGCGAGCATTTTTGGCAGCATTGCTGCCACACTTATTTTGCAATATATTATTTTTATTACACCAAGTCCCACAAAATAAATAGGATCCTGGATTCCTTAAATGATGGAGGGATCTGGCATGAAATGTTCTAATGTCTTAGGGAAAAATATGTGGGATGTTACATGGCAACATACTTCATAGCAATAAAAGTATGACTAGTGGTACATCTTGTATTACAAGAACACTGTCGTACTAGTGATGTGAAGAGCACATCTACCACATTTGACTTCATTAAGCTTAACCCTTTTATCATATAAAGCCCCTAGGAGTGAACAGGGTTCTTGCACCATTGATGTTAACGGGATCCTTTGCCATAAAAACAGTACTTGGGAATTTTTTGCAGAGCAGAAGGAATCTAAGAGTTGCTGGCATACGTGATAACTGCTTCATTGAGTGAGCACGTCGCAGCTTTTGTCAGAGAAGCAAACGAAAATGTAAATAGAAGGAAAAAAAACACCATGAAGTATTGCTCCCAGAGAGCATTCAAAATGAAGAAATATCTCCCAGATAGCTTGTTCACCTCTTTAGGAAGCGAGATAAGTGTTTTAGAATGGAAAATGCTGCTTATTCCCGAACAAGGCACCCACGTAGGGAGCTGCTTTAGTTCGGTTATTCTGCAAACAATTCCGATAGCAAAAGCTGCGCCAGTCGGCTTCCTCGGGGAGGAGGGGGGAGGAGGAGGTCTTCACTACATTAGGAGCCTTTTGTTGGTCTGATATGGCTATATTCCCTGCCACACTGGCGTTCAGCAGGGTTTCCGGGATAAAATAGAAATCCAAATACCCCTCTCTGTCTACTTGAAAGTTTGTTCTGATTTGAACAGAATTTGTGTACTTACTGGACAATTGANACGTTCAAAGTATGGTGCATATGACTAAAATATCTTCAAATCCTCGCCACAGAAGTTTCTCAAAACCTCGCCGCCTCTAAGTAAGGCCTTTGTTGACATGAGTGCCTCACTTGTTACTGAATGCTCCGGGTTTATTAGCTTTGGAGTTTAACAGAGGAAAAAGGCAAATGCCTTGCAAAGTCTCTAGCAGACTGACCTCCCTAGCTCACTTCTGTCTTTCAAACCCAATGGAAGCAACAACGTATAACCCTTCTGCAATTTTTTATTAAAAGTTAGGATAATTTTGTGATGATAATTTTTACGCTAACGATCCGGGGCATTTGTTTCAACATCTTTCTCTCAGTAGAATGAATCCACTCGGGTGATTTGTGAATCCAAATGTGGAAAAAGGAGTCATGAATTTTTTGGTGATTTACGGGGAAATTTAGAAAAGTAGCCAATTTGGCAAAAAAATTGCATGGGGAAGAAAAATGGTCTATGGGCAATGAAAGAAATAGTGGGAAGTTTTTGGAAGAGTTCCCATCCTCAGAATAATTTCCCCAAGAATTGTACATCTTTACTATGGCTTATACTGTTGTAAACTACTGCACCCTCAGACATAATCATTGTACTTTTACTAATTTTTAGTTTATGTTAGTTCAGAAATACAGGCTGGATGGCACAGTTTCAGGAGCAGCAGAGAGACAAAAACATCTCAGCTACCCGCTCTAATCTAGTATTTCATGATTTTCTTTAAGACGTGAGCAGTATTACGCTAAAAGTAGGCTAATGCCACACATTTCTGATTTGAATGGGGCCCACGAGGTGGGAAAAAAGGGTCTGGGAACTTCTGAGTCCTGAATTTTTGTCTGGCTCGCTGAAAGGTTAGAAAGCACTGGCAAATTTTTTCTCCAGCCTGTGAATGGATCCACGCGGGTGGACCTCAGTATAGGATGCAGCATCTCTGCAGAGCAGTAATAAATTTTGGGGATTTAGGCTTGAAAGTTTCTCTATTTCTTATTTGCTAGTTCTCGTGTACTTTCAGCAAAATAAATATCTGAGGCTGGCTACGTTTTGCTGTTTCTTTGGCTGCTTGTCACTGCAGATCCACATCCTAGTGCTTACGGCATATTATGTTACAGCCAAACAACTAACTTCCTCTTAAACACGTTACTTCTACTCTGTTGCTCATGATATTGATGGCTATTTTGACCTTTGCAGTTCTTCTAATTACTGAAGCCTTAAAATAGTACGTCAGGTAAAATATTCTCTTTTTGAAGTTCCTTTTTCCTCGCATGCCTGAGCTGAAAAACCATATAAACCAAGATTATTCAAACACTTAGACCACTGCACAGAATGTCAAGGGAAATTTTGTTAGTGAGAACAAGTGACTGTTTTGTTCCACCCTTACTTTTGAGGTATTTTGTACAAGATGATAGTACATCGATGCACATACCATGGTGTTACAGCTACTGCTCAAAGCCTGCCCCATACTAAACTCCAGAAAAGAACATTTGTGAAACTAATTTTTCCTGTATCCCTTTATTTCAAGCTTGTGAAACGTCACCAAATTGTTTTAGAGCTGCAACCAGTCTCCCCAGTTGTATTGAGCAGTGCATCCGCCATCTCATCAGAGGTCATTTTTAGCTGTTGTACCTCTTTGTCTGGTCCAGTTAGAAAAGCGCACAAGCACTCCAGTACTATCAGTTATGCTTGGAGGAACATAAGAAGGGCGAGGGGGAGGGGAGGCGAAACAAACTCAGAAATAGCCTGTTTCTTTGCTCCGAGAGAGAGCAGCCCACGAACAGCCAGGTCCAGCCTGCCAGAAAATCCACGTACTGCAGTGTTACCATCAGTAGACGGCATGAAAAAACCCAGGCCACAGAAATACGCCCTCCCAAAGACCTCTTAAAAAAAAATAATCTCTTAAAAGTGCCATCCTTATTGAATTTGTCTTCCTTGAAATTAATTCTACGTTGTGGCCTAGTTCTTTTTTATTTCTGAACCTATTATGGGCCACATCTGTGGAAGTCTGTATCAGCTATTCTGAAACCAGCTGCTGCTGAGATTCTTTCAGTCAGGCTGAAATTAAGAACAGGTTTGTGGGCTCCCTACCTGCTGTGAAGCCGTGATGTAGTTTATAAAATTACATATGGGTGAGAAAATCTGACTGCCAGGGCTGGAGAAGTTGGTACTGTATACAGCATTTAGCATGAAGCTAAAATATCCACGTACACTGAGGCTGCCCTTGCTCCGCAGTATTAACTTCTGCTTTCTTTCTCAGTGCCATTGTAAAAGTGACGCTGAAAAACACGTCAAAAAAATGTGGCTTTGAGAGGATCAAAGCACAAAAATCAAAATCAGGCTATATCCTAGCAGCTGTGTTGACGGTAGGGGCAAATATGAACAACATTAGAGTTAAAAATGTTGATTTTTCAAGAAAAGACTCTGGATTATTTCTGCCACAAGGAAAAGTTCATTACACGCCATAAATGAGATGACAGAGACAAAGACCAACCATCTTTTATCGTTTATCCCCATTGATAGCAAGGGGACAACTTGTATGAGTAGAAGGTAAATTGGATATGACCACATCCTGACACCCCATACAATTTGTCATCAGATATGCCCGAGTCGCTTATTGTGGTTACGTGTTAATAGATTCTTCAGATCCCAAAATACATGCAGCTCTCTGAATGGAAAACTAGTTTCAAATCCATTTCCTAGATTTATGCCTGACTAAATTAACAGGGTGCAAGAGCTTCACCTCCACCCATGCAGACCCCGAATACCCCTGGTGTTCAACACTCTGCTGGGTCCCGATGCGTTCTCATCGTACAAACTTTGGAAGCAGCACAGCTACTGAGGCACAATTAAAGGAGAGGGAAAGATCTTTGTGGTGCACATGAGGAGTCGATGTGTTTTATCAAGGAGTGTGTGCTCGGTATTGATTGAAACCATTTTGCTTCAGAGTGAAATTTGTGCCACCCACATAAACTCTGAAAGAGCGCACCAGTGGTAGAACGGCCCGTTTTAATTGGTGTCTGAAATGCTAGTTTCTTGTTAAAAAGCATCACTGGGAATGTTTCTCTGCAGTGATCTGCAGATGTACAGGGGTATTACAGCTGCCCGAGCCCTCCAGTTTGTAACTTCTGCACATGCTCTTTGTCTTTCCAAACATACCAAGAAAAGGTCTGGTTTAGTCCGTAAAGACCAGTACAAGATTATTTGTCGTCAGGTTTTGCGTGCTCTTTTGTTCTGACCCAAGCACACTTCAGAAGCAAAATCTCTGGCCTGGATTAAAACAGATATATATTGTTTTATTGGCAGAATTGGAGAACTAACTATAAAATTAGGGGCTGTGTTTAGAAAGTGTCACTGGCAGACAGATATGATGGGAGACCCCAAGGAAACTGCCAGTCTCAGTCCTGAGATGGAGAAACAGATTCCTTAAAAAAATCAAGGGCCTAAATTAATCCTGGATTAGCATTATTTAGACACATTCTCTAAATTTCAGATAGATTTGTAACAACAAAAAATATCCATCCACACAAAACCTGAGTAACTGAGCAAACATACAGCGAAAGCTGAAGAAACTGACTCCTCTAGATGACATTTTACTGAATATGTCTGTGTATGGGACACATATATGCACACACACATGCACACACACACATATCCATAAAGTGTGATCCCAGCTTGGCTTCTCTTGCCTCCCTTGAAGTATTTATACATGCTTTCAGCTTTGCTTTTAGAGAGACGGCCTCTTTTCCTTGCTATTTGACGATGGGGTTTCTCGGGAACCTTTTCTTATCTAAACTTCCACCAATCATTCCTAAGGCTAAGTTATGCAGACAAGTCATTGCACAGATTTTCATCAAAATGCCATTTTCCTTAACTTGAGAAAGCCTGGTCCCAAATGCTAAACAAATAATTTATTAGACTGTAGCAAAAGTAAATAAATGTTTTCCTGCCCCAACTATTTCATTAGCCAGAATTATTATACATGCGAGTCTATAAATAGCAAAACACGTATTGAGCCATTAATATCGCTGACATTCTCATACAAAATACTGTAATTTAAAGAATTTGAAATGGGAGGACGTCTCCTGTAAGATTTCTGGCAGAGATAAAATGGGTAAACAGTGTCTGCAAACAGATGAATGACCCACGGTAATGGTACATGACTAATGATTTGAAAATTAAGAATATCTTCTCTACCTGAAATTTCTAAGGACATTGACGATATTATGCAAATGCATCTTGCATATCTTTTAAGTCTACAGTTTCTTAAAGTGTTCCAGTTTTGCTTTTAAAGGGCTGGACTCAGTGGAAGAAATGTGAGAAAATCTGCTATGTAAAATTACGTGGACACAGGAACTCTGCTGGTGACTTTCTGTGAAAGTATTACACCGCCTGATTGTTTTTAGAGTCTCTGCATCTTCTGAATTTTTAATTGCCTTTCCATTAAAGTGGAATACCCCTCACTTACTAAGCTTGAAATAGGTTCTCCCGTCCTTTTACCCCTATAGGCTCAGTATCCCTTTTTTTTTAGGGGAAGAAGGAGTTCCAGACTGGGCCCTATGCAAGCAAATACGGAAAATATTAAGCCCTTTAAGCATTACTCTGTCAAGTAATAGTGCAAACACTGTGTTGTGTATTCTCACATTT
>VZTM01009672.1:145689-161907 GCA_013400555.1 Jacana jacana | reverse complement strand
TTGGTTTCAAATGTTGTATTTATTCAGTTTTATTCCTGTCTTTTAAACTTTATTCCTTGCTCTTCCCCTGACCTGTTGGTTGATCTTGGGCATTTTTTTTATATCTATGTACCTCAGTTTCTACATGTGTATAATAAGCATAAAATAACTTGTCTAAGGATGCTCTATCAACTAATATGTGGGAGCTCTGGACTCAGAAGAGAGAAAAAATATTTCTATTAGATTAAACTACCTTGTAAAATCAAATTGTGTTAAATTCTGTCAAATTATGTTAAATGTTAAAATACATTTTAACAAGTGTTGCATATAATTCATTTGATCTGGCTTGTCTCTTATCTCCCTTATTTTAGTTTTTACTTTACTTGACTGCAGAGAAATTTGAATAGAATCCAGAGAATACCAAACGTTTGGTTCATCTGTCTCTGATATTGAACAGCCACATTGCAGGGGTTGTGCCTAGCCTACTAGGAGATGTCTATAATAATGACAGGTCTTGACTCTGAAAAACAAAGTTTATTTATCTGACACTAAAATCCTTGGCTCTGACACCCCAAAAATTGAGAAGCACACTGACTGTCTGAGAAGCATATGTTCCAAATTATCTGTCATTAAATGACTGAACAAATGCATGGAACAACGTAGACATACTTCACACATTGCAAATGCATAGGCACTTTCTCTAATTTTTTCCTTTACACTCATGTTCAGATGGAAACCTCTCCAAAAGCCAGGTAGTCTGGTACACAATGGGAAAATAGCACTAGGAATGATTGATTCCAAAAAATGGAAGATATATTGTGTAATCACACGCTGGGAAAAGGAGCAGGCAACATGGCTTGGTTTGGTTTCCATTTCAGATAAATAGACAGTGGAACAATCAAGAAACTGCCAAAGTAAATGAATTCAGCATGGTTGGAATACCAGCACATCGCTGCTTCAGAGAAAGTTTCTGTCACAAGTTACAGCATCAATGGTGAAAGACACAGGTCTTCTGTTTTATTTTTCACTTCCTGAGCCACACTCTGCTCTCTGTTATTCTAACTGACATTTGGAGGAGTTCCAGTGAGTTCACTGAAATTAGTCTGGTTTTAAATTATTGTAACACAGATCAGATTCCTGCCCACTGTCCTTGAACGCCTGAGATATGCAAAATGTGTGATAGACTCTTTCTCATGGGGATTTATATACTGATTTAACTGTTCCTGACAGCTTCTTTGCACATTATGAGCTTTAGGGTAGACAGAAAATAATCTTTTAACTATGAAAAAGTGACAGAAATAAAGAAAAATTAGTTACTCTCCAACAAAATTGTAAGAGGTCCCTAGGCCATATCAGAGCACATTATTTAAATTCTTTTAGCTATCAGCAGCAGCACAGAAATTCTCTTCGAACATGTCAGAATCTGCATTTGATCTTGTAATTTGAGATAGGTTAAATTAGAGGTTATCATACTCCTTTACTTTGAGATCTGTCACAGGACTTTGTGTAAAAGGCTTTGATTTTTGCATAAGCTGAATATAAACATTACAACATGCACACCCATGACTTGCACCAAATACTGTACCTTGACAAACTTCAACAGCGCTGCATATGTGTGTAAGCAAGGACTTACCAACATACCAGGTCATGCACAGCTTGTGTCAGAAGGACAGAGCACTCAAACAGTATCACGATCTAATACCTGACATGCTTTATGTGAAAGCAGGGCACTTCTTCATTAGCTGAAGGTCATAGATTTTAATAATGCTTGGCACTTACAATCCTGAAAGTGTTGTACCCCATCTAATTAAAATTTGCGGATATGTAGGCTTTTATGCGCTGGGAAAGTAAAGTAGAGATTTCCCTAAAGACACAAATAGAAAAGGAAAGAAGTCATAGGCACAGAATCCTAATTCTAATTCAGTTCCTAGGCATCAGTCCTTCCTCAGATTCCTGGCCACACTTTCTAATAATAAGGGAAGAATTAGAATTTCATCCCCCCAAAAAAACCCAGAATGAGCAATGAGTAATAAATCTATCATTCACACTAAAGCATGGCATAATATCTTGAATAGCAAAGAGTATTTTCAGGAGTATAAGTAGAAAAGTATAACACCCACTGGTGTTAGAATTTGTAGGATTATTACAAACCCAAAGTCATCTCTTATTTCCCTTACTACTTCTTTCACATCTTCTTTCCCAGAGCAAAATTATAGACTATGTAGAGCAGCTTTAAAGAATATTCACTCTGCTGCATATGAGAACATCATCTTAATACAGGCTTTGCATCTCAATGCATTAAGCTGAAAACTGTAGCATTATTCTTTAGCTTACATTAACAATGAAAGTAGAAGTGGAGCTCAATTCTAAACAATTTCATTTTCATATTTTAAGGGTTTTTTGTTCGCTTTTATTTTTCAGTAAAACCAACTTTTACTGATAATTGCATACTTCATAATGAAATTTTCAATTCTTCAGAAATCACATGAAAGCATCTTCACTGGCAGTTGCATGAAGCTTGCTTCAGCTGAGAGTACAACTGTCTGTCATTCTTCACTCTTGACATTGTGATGTGAGAGGCATCCACAAAAGTAAACTTCCTTGGCTTTCTCCACATTCATTGAGGTTGGATGTTACTGGTGTTTGATGCATCTATGGTCATATCCCTTTTATTGAGTCGCCAGCTGAAGGGATTAATCTCCTTTGCTCAGAAATTTCCCTGATATCTGCAAAGTAAAAAAAAATATTAGGTTTATCTTTAGAAGCGTTTTGGAATTTTTCTGCTAGCACAGACAGGCTCAGCTCTACCTGGCCAAGTTACACCGTTGACAGTCAGCAAGGCCCACTTGCAGTAGGAGGAACAATGCCCAAGGACAAGCGTTGTCTGTGTTTGGGATGCAGCCTTGCAGTGCACAGTCAAGCAAAATGCCATGGAGCTTGGCTTAAGTGTGAATGTAGGTTAAGGCCTATGTATATTCTCAATGAAAAGAGGGGCTGTAAATTGGAGAGTACACACAGCTGACCAGCTGTAGCTTGCAGTTTACAAAGTTTCCTTTCCTGTTATTCTGTAGGGCAACATCATTAACTTGAAATGTTAATAATCGCATATATTATAGTGTGTCTGTTTTGCTCTTAAAATTGAATACATGCACAACTTTTCTAGAGTTTCTCCATTTCACTGCATATGAGCTTAGAGAAGGCCTTAGCACTTAATAAATATTATCAGTTTTTCAAACCATGCTTCACACTCTTAAAACACTGTGCAAGCATTATCTAGCGACATCGGAAAAATATGCAGAAATCAGTGTTCAGTGAAGTGCATCACATATGGCTTTTTACCTTTATTCAGTGGCCATCATTTCAATTCTTCTGGAGATGAAGAACAGACAGAGTGGGCTGCCACCATCTCTGTGGTATTTTGTGGCTACCACCTTGACTTTTTTATGTCAAACTGGAGAAGTCAGAAAGGTCATTCTTAATAAAAGCAACAACTATGGAAAAGATTAATTGTATCAAAGAATTAATTTTTCAATAAAGCAGAACATTCTCTCAATGAGTCTCGTATTTCTCCTTGTGTTTTAAAATGGAGAAATACACTGGAATAACTTTCCTTAATAGGCTACATTTGCTTCTGATAAATTGAAAACAATGAAAAAGTGTGGGAAGTTGGAAAGTTTTTTTTGTCAAAGAAATAGCTAGAGGAGATTTCATGTAAGAGTGTGGAAGACATTTTCAGGAGTTGAATAAACAGGCACAGTTATTTATACTGCAAAATTCCAAAGATTAAGCTTCTGCTTTTTAATGTCTCAGCTCTAAAAGGTATATGATTTATGTGTTCGGTTTGTTCTTTTTACATTTGCCCTTTAAGTGCAGAGTCCATTGATATCCATTTAGAAAGCATCCAGGACTTGAGTGCCATGTGTTTTAGCAAAGCTAACAAGAGAGAGATTTTAGATGTGAGGACTAGTGTTTAAAATAACCTCATGAAATTGCTGGTTTCTATACACTGCTGGGAATCATCCCAGGGTTGGGGGGAGCAGGTAAGCTTCAGAGGAAGTCTTAAGGAAAAGATCTGCAGCCAATGCTGTCATGAATGACAGCAAGAGTCAGACCAACAGTTTAGTCAGGGTTGAACCAGTGTCTGGAATTTAGACACCCCAACCAAAATTTATTAATGTCAGGGAGCTCCGTAATTGACTGACACTTCACCCAACTATTACAGACATAGAGTGGCTATCCTGCCATGGATGGTGTGTCTAACCTTTGGAGAGAGTAAGGGATCAGAGGTACACAGAAATGACAACCATTTGCTTTTTTCATGCCGTCACATGAGATGGTCAGATTCATATTTATCCTTTTCTAACAGGGGACTCACATATTTTTTTCATCCATTTTACACATCCAAGGAGTCATTCTTGCTGCTGAACAAGGCAGGGTACTGCAAAGTTATTCAGTACTCCAGAAAGATATTTAAAATGTAAGGCACCAGTTCTAATGAGGGGACAGGCCTTTTCCAGCACTCACCAAGTCTCTGGAACTTTTTCTTTACTTTTTCTGAAGCAGTCCAATTTTGCATGGCCTTGCAAAAAAACTTTTTTTGAGAGGCTTGTGTGTAACACAAGGGTTTCTAGACATGAGTGCAGAGTGTCAAATTTGACCCACTGCTGTGATTGAATCACAGTTTTCATGGTGGCTGAGGATGCCTGAAATACCTGAAGAAGTAGTCATCTTCTGTGTTATTATCTGAATTGGACTACCAAAGTCAAGAAAATTGAGGGTGCAATTCAGTGAAACATGCCAGAGTCTCTGTCAGTTGCTGAGCAACAGAGTTCCAGAGGGACTGAAGGGAATTGGTGGATCTTGATGCTTCTCAGGATCAGGCCTACCTCCCTTTAGGAATAACTATTGCTCCATGATTGATACAACTTTTCCAAATTTAGAATATATTTACATCCTTGTTTTTTTAAATCTAAACTGTGATGAGAGCCTGAGTTCAGGCACTTCAGTGGCATGTGAAGTTAGCAAGAACTGGTGGTCTGGGGCACAAGCTTGGATTATTAACCTCTGACTCCCATTAGTTCCCAAGAAATGCCTAGTGATCAGTGTTGCTAAATTAATTTATAGTGAACTGACAGGAAGATGTGGACCTGTTTTCTCCTAATTGTGTTACTTTACAAATATGTCCTTTAAAAACCTTGTTTGTGTTATTCTTTAGACTTTTGACCTCCCATTCATCTTTATCCTGCCATACAGCAGATGGACTTGAATCTAGCATGAGCAATGCCAAGTCTTCATCTAGCTGGAGCTCTCACCAGGATTGCTCCTAGCTGCTCTGGCTTGTAAATGAGAAAAATGTCTTTATCCTCATTTCTTTGTGAAATACAATATATTTGGAAGATAAGCCTATACCTTCATGTTAATCATAAATCAATTATGTTTATCCCTAACCTAGAAAGCATGAAAATTCCTTCTTTCTTTATTGCAAAATCCAGTAGGATATTCATAGTAATTATACCACTTTTTATACAAATCATAAGCTTATATCGTAATCATTAGACCTAAACTGAGTAATTGCCTATCTTAGAATATTTGAAATGTCCGTTTCAATTGCAGTGGAGGTTTGAGGATTTATTTATTTTTAATAGCTGAAGTAAATCCTTTTATTACCCACATTTCCCCTTTTTATTCCTTATGTAACCTTTTGAGTTTAGTCAGATTTTACACAACAGAATTCTGCAGGAAGAAATCGAGGAGGTAACTACAAGGTTAAGCCTGTAAAATACTAACTGTGCCCAGTACGGGTGGCCATTGATTTGGCAGATAAGCACCCAGCAGGATTGCTCCTTACACCTTGAGTCTGTAAATAGATTATGTCAGTCAAGCTGTCCACACTGTTTGTTCTTACTATTACTTGAACCATGCAACATGTTTTATCAGATGGAGACCTCCTCTGTGTTATGAGATGTACACAGACAGTGTAAATGTGAGAGAACATGGAATGGAAGAAATATCCTTAATTCTGATATATATGTAAGCAGCTGGGATACAAANGGGAATATGGATGTCTTTAGAATGCTGATCCCATTTGGAACATAGATGTTCCAGCTTATAGGAAAATAGGAAAAATGGGTTAATCCACCATCTGTCTTGCATGTACTATTCTATTCCAAATCATGTCTAAAAACTGGCTAGGTTCATCATGGGCTCTCATCTCCCTTAAACCAATTTACCCCATGTGATACTGGGTTCTGGGCTTGGCTCACATTGTGACTAGAAATGCCAGAAGAATAAATCCGCCTCATCTTGCCTTACAGTTCAGTTGGCAAGATGTCAGATAAGCACACTTCTTCTTGTGAGAGTCCACATTTAATTGTCAATGTCTAGAACTCAAGCCCCAGAAATATCCCATTATTCTGTGTGCATTATGAAATCGGTGTCATGGACTCATTTCTCCTGTTTGTCTCAGACTCTGTGGAATGTAAGCATGATCTTATGGTCAGGCCCTGCTGCCCTTTCCACATTAAGTACTAAACTGTCAGAATGAGTGGAAACAGGTGTACACAGAAAAAGAAAGATGGCTATATCTGAAAGAGTGATTTTCTTTGTTGCAGTTATGGGTGAAATTAAATC
This sequence comes from Jacana jacana, assembly GCA_013400555.1. Classification (NCBI taxonomy): domain Eukaryota; kingdom Metazoa; phylum Chordata; class Aves; order Charadriiformes; family Jacanidae; genus Jacana; species Jacana jacana. The sequence continues at coordinate 155,298 of VZTM01009672.1, read as the reverse complement.
TGGCTAAGTGCAACCAAAAATTTTCAGGCTCATTTGTGCACCATCATGGCTAGTGACATACATGCCAGCAAGCATGTTCATAACAGGGGACTTCAAAAATTCTCCCCTGATGGTAATGTCCGTTTCAGTTGCATGTTATTACTTCTTGAAGACTCTCTGAAATATTTTGGCTTTTTATGCCAAACTTCACACCTCTGTGTCCTCAGTCCTTCTTCTCTCTTTCTGCAATGCTCCCTTAATGGTCAGAAAGGATTTTTTTAAGATCAGAATGCCCACTTTATGCTAGCAAAGGTATAAGTGGGAATAGCAAGTAGCTTGTCATACTCAGTGGTACAGTAAATGCTAAAACATGCCCTTTGATTAACTGGCATCCTAACAAATGACAATGACAAATCAGAATAAATATTCCAAGTAGCACTCCTGTGAAGTATCAAAGATGATAGTTCTACCCCTGAGATTTCATTTCTTATTTCTTATTCAGCTTTCTAAAACTATATAAAGATGCATGAGCTCAGCCCAATTTTTGCACTTTTCTGTGCCGAAATCAAAAACTTCCTGATGAGTAGGCCAAAAGATTTAAATGTATCCATTGTCTTTCTTTCACTTCCCTAAAATTATGTGACTAAAATCAATCCCAGTCAGTCTGCATGTAATTGCCATTTCTGGAAAAGAGGCACCTGCAATATTCCATCATTTTCCATGTTCTGTGGGATAGGCAAAGAGCTATCTGCTCTGCCTGACTCAAGATCTCTAAATGTAAAGCACACTTTGAGATCATGTACTTTTCTTTCAGGCTGAGGCGATTACTACATCATGCATAAAAACAGCCACTATTTGTGTCAAAGTGCAAGTATGGCAACTAATTAGACAGGACATGTAGTGTAATGAAGAACCAAATTACTACAGAGGTGTTTAAGTTGCCAGTAAAATAGTCTTTTGTCATCACTTTTGTGGGGAAAGGGGGACATCTGGTGGGAAATCTTTGTTAAAATTGAGCAAGGCAATTTCCTACTTGAAGCTGTTGCATACAAATGTCCATAAAAGTGGTAAATTCTAAGTAACCGTTAGGTTTTGCTTAATTTCTAATCAAAAGTGTTGATTAATCAAGATTAATCACACAGAAGAATGTTTTGCAGTGGTGCATACTGTAAAGCCATTGCTTCCCTTATATCAAATTCACCAAGAAGTATAGGTAAACCTAGGTGAATGCACAGTACCTTCTTTTAAAGAGATTTTCACTAAAATTCTGTGAGGGAAGGGGTGAGAGGAAGTCTGAACCAGAAAAAGCACTTAACACTTTTTGCTGGGGGTTAGAAAATAAATATTAGCAAACTGCAAGCACTGAATGAGTACATAAGAAAGCAAGATGCTGTGGCATTCACTAAGCCTTGAGCAGACCTCTTCCCCAGGATTCTAACCTGCTTAATCAAGCCTTGGAAATGCAACGAGGTGGGAGGCAAAACATGATACTTGAGCAATACTTGAGCACGATGCTTCAAAATAAATGCAGCAGATTAAAATAAGATATAAGAATGTGGTACACCCAGGGTATATTTTGGCCCATGATGTAAATAATACATAATGATTGCATTTATTGATAAAGAGATACAAGTCTTTCATGTTTCCATCTTCTCTGATCCTTTCCTAGCAACAGTCAGTCTGGAATGTGCAGCTTGGTTCCTTCTGCTGACACTTCTTAACTTCTGCCCCATTTTGTCAATGAACACCTTTAGAAGGCACCCTGTGAGGAGACAGCACCAGGGTGACAGCAGTCACATGGTGAGAGTTGTCAATCTTGCTGCAATGCTGGGAAATCATTCCCTGCACAAGCCTTGCTGCACAGGGCTTTGAGAAGACAGCCAGCATGATGCCATTGCCATTGCATGATGCAACCTTGCCATTGCTGCTCTCTCTGTCAGGCCCAGTGGCTTTGTACCTGAGGTATCTCACCCATTCTGTGGCAGAGACATTTCTTTTCACCAAAGAATGCACAAGAGGTCTGTTGCAGGCTGAGAATTGGAGTGTACTTCCTTTTCTCCTACTGCCCACCTCGCCACATTTCACTTCTTTGTCTGAATCATCTTATATTCTGTGTCCCGTGGCAGCATAATATACTTTTAGCCCATCACTGTTATAAACTTAGATTTTTATTTAATATTTCTTAGTTCTCACTAAAACATTGTCTCTGAGCACATTCCACATTTATCTGCAGCCTTTAAAGTGCAGTAAGGGGCTATCAGTGCAGACAATTTATGCTTGCATTTGCATTTAAGTTATTGTTAGCATAAGGTCTTAAATCAGATTATGATTAGCCTGCTTTTGCAAAGCTAAAGCAGAACTTTCTAAGATAAACTGTATCTTGCTGCTATCCAAAACGTTATTTCCATATAAAGTATGTTTATTAAATGTGCTGAACTGTTATAAATTTCCTTTAAATTTATGAAAAGACTAAGAAACTGCTTGGCAACAATACTTGAAATGACAATATATATCATAAATGCCTTTCATACTATATAAAGAACAGCATGGAAAAGGAACAACTAAAAAAGTTCAGCATGCTCACTTATGCTCTGAGTAGAACATAAGCCAAGCTGACCTCATTTTATATAAGTCCATTTTACACTCAAATACACCACTAAGCTTTAATTTATCTATTGTATTTTCATTGTTTTTGGCCAAATCTGAAATGAGAGCATTCAGGCTTCTGAGCTGCCTGATAGAGAAGAATTAAAAAATGGAACAAGGTTCAGAACTGACTCTTCTGATGGATACATAATTGATTTTAAAATATGGGCTTCTAAGCTGTCAAAAAGAAGCACTGCTAATGTTATGTTCCCATCCAGAATGCACTTTTTAATTTTCTGAACTCTTACTGCAAACTGAGTTTCAATTCTCTCTTGCAAAAGAGAGTGATATCCTAGCTTGTTAATTTTGGCGATCACTTTCTGGGTAGTTTAATTTTGTAACACACTACAATTGGCAAGTTAAGCAATTACAAAAATTATCAGTGCCAAGTGCCCTTTTACTGTCAAATAACAAAATGCAAGATTTCCTGCACTGAATCTTCAATTCCCCTTGGTTCCTGTAGGGTTTTATATCAGTGATGCAAAATCATTTTTAAAAGCAGCTGATGGTGAACAACGAAGCAGCTCTGTGAATCAATGTTACTCATCACAGTTATTGCACTGATGACTCTCCAGTGGGATACTGGTGGTTTGAATAGCTTTTCTGTTTAGAGATGCACCCAAACCAAAAGTCTGGATTTGAATGCCCATTAATCAAGGAATAAAGTTTTATCATCTGAATCTGAATTTCTTTCTGTGGTTGATAGTTGACAAGAGGAATGGTTGATCATCGTCACCATTCATGAGAAAACCTCAGTGAGATTGTTCTCATGGGGAGCTCATTGGCTGAGCTGCAGAACTAAATCTTCAGAAGAATTAACCAATCTATTTGTCTGTAATTACACCATTTAGCACACTTAGAAAGGTAGTCAAATTTCAGCATTGGTCTGGTATGTTCTTCTGTTTCTACACTGTATTAGTCCAATGGGATTTCTTACTTTTCTCTGGGACATTGAATATCTTCTACTTGCAAGTGAAAAATACCAGCCTTGATGGAAAAATCACCTGATATGTTGAGGTAGGTCCTGCCTTCCTGAGAGTCACAGTAGCTTAACAGCTAGGGTGAGTGCTTGCACAGCCACGAGGCCAGCCAGAGGGCCATCTCAGGCATTGCTCAGGCATTGAGAGGCAAGGTGTGCAAGTGGTCTCATTCCTGAGGATTGCTGGGAGTTTCCTCACAGACTCCAAAAAGGAAAAGTTTTGCATGGCTCTGTGTGTGAACACATATTATTCTCAAAATGCCTTCAGATTATTTTGGTGGAAGTGTAGCCATCTGTAAACCTCTATCTTGTCTGAGTCGAACAATTTTAATTGTCCCAGACTGATCCATGAAATAAATAGGTGACTGAGACAGTTGCATTAGGGAAAAAACAAGTCCCTTGTGGTAACAGATTGCAGCAATATTCAGCACAAAAATTAAGTAGCAAGTGTATGCACTAGAAAGCTTATGCACATATTTTAAAGATATAGTGATTTGGGCTAAAACGATACTAGAGTTAGTTCTCACTCATGCTGTTCTGAAGAGCAGTGCAATGAAGAAGCTATATATACTTTTAATTGGGGGTTTCTGTCGAATCTTGTGTAAACGAATCTAAACTCCATTGAACTATGTAAATAGGATCCATGCCAGATTAACTGTGTATGGTTTCGGGTTGCTTGCAAACATCACACAAAACCAGACTTTCCATAGCAGACGGGCTCCCTAGCACACAGCTGAAGGTGAGTAATACATGCCTACATACTTTTCATTATGAGCTCTGCATGGGAGTCTTCCATCTTCTTGGAAGATCGACGCTTTTTTTTTTAGCTTCAGAGAGACAAAAGATTCTCTGTGGGAGAATTCAGAAAAGGAAGCATTCATTTGAATTGAAAACACAAACAGGAAAATACATGACATTTATAGCACAACAGTTTATTTCTAAGGGATTAGCTGATGAGATTTTGGGAATAAATACGATGTACATTAGGTTTAGAAAAGGCTTTTCCCTAGATTACTATAAGAACATTATGCCATTGATTTCTGACACTGGATTTGTAAACTGAAAATGTAGTGCTGAATCAGTAAGCACAGCTTTCATGGAACTTAAAAATCATCTCATGCAGCAATTGTTTCAGCTGTAATTCTGACACCAGCAGAAGTGTGGGAAGTGTGGTTTCTGTTCTAATTGCACGATGACTGGGCTGAATTTACTAACTTTAATGTAATTCCATTGAATTAATGAAGCCACAATCAAAGAAAATTCTTTTCTGGTCTCATTTTCAAGTGGGTCTTTCTTTTTATTTTTTTTAATCAAAGATACTTGTGAGATAGTTGTGCTGGTTGCATCTGTAAACGGTCATGCTAACTTGACACCTCTGTCTACACTGTGTAGTCCTTGTTTAGGTGATAGAATTAAGGAGGAGGAGAACTCAAAATACCTTTGAGATAGTCCTATGGTCATTGCTTGTCAGAAAATAGGATTGACACATAAGATTGTTTGTGAGAACACTGGCACAACTGTTGGTAGAAAAAAAAATAATCCATCACTGAAAGTAGTTTGGAGTTAAGACTGGAATAATTTTTTGCAGACAATTCTGATTAACATAGTTAGAGCTATCCTACTTGGCAGAAACTGTCCCTGCTTAGTCTTTGTTCAATTTTTTCCATTTTAATGAAAAGAACAGTCATTTTGACATCTTGTGTGGACATACTAGTAACAATTAAATATTTTCAGTAATAACAGCTAGGGAGATGCAGGAGTGATGTGCTGATACTAGAAACTCCAAGCTACTCCTGCTTAGAGAACAGTTAGTGGAAAGATAAGATGGAAAGTAGCACTCATTTCTCTTCCTACATAGAAATGCTAACACTCTGCTTACTAGCCTGTTTGTCAGGCTTTCTTCAGTGTTAGAAGAACATCTAGGAAAATGTGCTATTTAAAATCTTTGAATTCATTCAATGAAACAAAAGCCCAATGTTTCCTGCTACTGCAAATTCTTCACTGTCATCAAGATAAAGTTGATCTTCGGTAAACCAGAAACTGATCTTTCATCATCCTTTGTCATTTTTGTACTTCTTCCATTATTTCTTCTTCATGTTTCTTCTCCTTTGGCCATTGGAGAAAGAGATATGCATCTGAATTTCTCCATATTTATATATTTTTATAAATACATGTATGTTTTTAAATTTATGTATAAACATATCTATTGCAAGTAACCTTGCAAAAGAAAACAATCACCAATAACTAAAATTCACTTCCGATCAAGTGTTGAGTAGCTGTAGGAAGAATAAAACCCCAAAGCACAAGAAAATTACCACTATATTTTTAGGAAGTATTTATATTACAGTAGAGCACAGGAGTGCAACTCAAGGTAAGGCACTACTGTGCAAGGCTCTAAAGTGAACTTAGAAATAGCGTACCAACTGCCTAGGAAAGCTCACATCAACTTAGAGAGCCCTTAGCAAGGTCACTCCTGTTGCAGAAATTACTCATCCTCCCATCAACAAATGCCTCATTAAGCTCCAAGATGTGTGGTAAGACACAGTAATCACATTTTGCCCTGAAGCATTTGGGAGTTAATTCTTGTAGAGAAAATCCACCTCATTCAATTCTCAGAGGAACTCACTGTCCACACAGCCACCAGATCAGTCTGGTTTTCCTCTGGAGATGTGGCTTCAAAGGCACAAGACGTATTTCACACTGTATGTTAGAATGCAATTCTGCATCACTGACTCATACAAAGATAACAATGAACATAAGTGGAAAGAACCACAACAGCAACAGTGCTGGATAATACTTGGCCAACAGAAGCTGGTAAGCACACTTGGGGTACCGGAGAAACAGTGCTTGGCAAGCTCTGCTGTGGAGAGGCACACTGGCTTCCATATACACACTGCTGGGTCCCATTTCTGGCACTCTCAGCTGCCCCCCAAGAGAACCAGAGCCAAGCACAAGCTGGGAGCTGCTCACATCTCCCACCCATCTTGCTGCAAACATGAAGTGCCTTCTCTCACGTCCCTGACTCTGTAATGACATAAGCCTACTTGAAGGGAAAGGGAAATCAGGCTTTTAGTGTCCCTGTAGCTCAGCTGCTCCTCTTTTAAAATATTGTGAAGGTTTATTTATTTAGTATTGTTTTAATGTTCAGATGCCTTAGTGACAGAGGCCTTCTACACAAATATTTGGAAGCGGTTCTTATGCAAGCTTTTAAAACTTATCTCCTCTGGAGTACTCTGGGGATGTAGACAGATTTATTCCCTTCACGTACGCTTTCCTTCTCTCTCCCTTTCTCTGTTCAACCCCCTGCCCATGTTCTGTAAAACATACTAACTTCTTTGTCCTGAAAGTTACTTACTTTTAACTTATTCAAGGGATGGTCCTGTAACTCCGTAGCTATGTGAATTAAAGATTATCTAGTCTCTAGAGCTGCAAATGTTGCTATGTTACTCTGACTCTATAATTGTGTACAAAAAAGATTTTTCCCTTCTTTTCAGGGACTCATTAGGCATTATTTGGTATGAAATATCTCCATCCATTGACTCACATATTTTATCAAATGGCTGTAAATATCCTGGAATAGGTACAAACCACTCAAATAAATATATACAGCTGATTCCTTGCTCTTGAATGAAACCAAGGACAATCATAACCAACCACATTAGAGCATGAGTAAGATTTTGCAACTGACTCTTACATTTTTATTCCACTATATTTTTAAAAGAGGGGGAACTGCTTTTAAATACTACCTTATGCTGCCCCAGATTTGTAATTATTGCACCACTTCCTTGGAGTTAATATTTTTATGATTTTTTTACCTCTCCATGTATCTAGTTCATAAATTCCTGGACGTTTTTTCTCACTTTGGATAACTTTACCTCCTTCTGGAATGGCAGATATCCGTACCATGGAAATAAAAAATAAGCTGTTGCAGAAGAGCACTTATTTTTGTTGCAGAAGAGCACTTATTTCACATAATTCTTTAAAATTATTATGACGCAAGGATTTTGTTTGTTCTGTAAAGAGGGCTTTTGGCAAGAACTTGCCCAGTGAACACATCCTGGCATTAAGCCTACACCCACTTTATTTTGCCAGTTCTTGTCAGGGAACAAAAAAAAAAATCCTATAGCTATGAGTCTGGGAGTAGGTCTGCTGGAGGACACCACCACTGCCTGATCTGCATGCTCCTTTGTTGGGTTCATTCTCATTCAGGTAACCCGCATTCTGTCTAAGAAACTAAGCCCTGCAGAGTTGTGTTAAATCATTTCACTCAGGTGACCATTTCAGAGTATTTATCTCAATGCCTTGATATCTTTCAAGCACCAAACCTCTGATTCTGACAAATCCAATAACCAAAACCAATGAAGCTGTCCTAGAACAAAACTAGGGAAAGGTGTTTGATGGTTGGACTCGATGATCCCAAGGGTCTCTTCCAACCAAAATGATTCTATGAAGATCAAAAATGAGTATCAAAATTTATCGTCTTCAATCATGGAGTAATCTGTAGTACTAAGTTAAACTAAAAGAAGTCAATGCCATTAACAGGCACCAGTGGTAAGCAAACAGTAGTAGAAATGAAGGCTGACAAACTGAAGGGTTTGTTATTTTTGGTTGCAGTTTGCATGACTGTAGTTCCATAAACAGTCTCTCTGATTTCAGAACTATCAAAGTTCTTCAGCCAATCGTGCATGCAGGGGTTTAGCATTATTTCTGATTAAAGAAACTTCACACATTGTATCACAATTCTTACCTTTGAAGAAACAATGCATTTAAAAGGAAGGCACGAAAGACTTCAACTGCAGAGCTCCAAACAGGAGGTTTACATTGAATTAAGGGTGGAAATGGCTTGGGCCCTTCCAGAAGCACCATCTCTTTCTAAGGCTGGTCATTCTTTGGATTATTTATGACCATAACTTTAAATTTATCTGGTTAACCTTTGGATAGCCTCCTAAAATAACTATTGACTCTTTGAGTTTTCAAGGTAATATATTAAGATGCGAGGGTTTAATGTTATTATTCTATGGAAAGAACCACAAGCCTTTTTATGCAATACATCAATACCTACAAAACCAGGAAATAGTTATACTATCACAGCAAAGACAACTGCAGCATTCCATGTTTGTTGTTCACACCATGACCTGTGTTAATTGAAATGTCTGCAGGAGAAAACCAGAAAAGCAAAGGACAGCTTTTTTGTTTTGTTTTGTTTTGGTTTGGTTTGGTTTGGTTTGGTTTTTGAGATTTCCCCTCCCTCTTCATGTTATGGTTCAGCAGAGAGAGAGGAGTAGATAGGATGAAGCTCCTCCAAAAATAATAGAAAAGAAAAAAAGGAATGGATCTTGAGGATTAATGACTTGCATCAGACTTAAAATGGAGGAAAAAAGATGGAAAAAAATCTTTTCCATATGAGTTTGTATGATCTCATTCTGCAGTACTGGGGGGCTTGGGGTCTTTCCATTTTCCTTGAGGGATCAGGTCCCACAATTCAAAAATATTACACTAAAAAAATAGTGTACAGAACCCTTGTTGGTTTTGCAAGGATTCATCAAGGATGGTTCAAATTTAGGTCAAAAATAAACTAGTAGAAATGAGTATCTGTTGGAAAGGTTTTGTAAGACTGAGGTACTTTTAGTTGGATTATAATTACACTTTTTGTGCTTGCCAGGTTCTGCATACCAATATATAGACTTCAGAAATAAAGAGCATACACCTTCATGAATTTGTTTGTATTTAAAGGGCAGAACACTAGTTAAAGGAGAACATTTATAAAATTGATTCTTCAAAAAGAGTGAGACCACAATCTCATGTAGCTTTTGGCTCCTTTGTGTAACAGGTTAAAATACCTTCTGAGATTAAAGTAACACCTTACTGATTCACTTTGGACTTTGTGGCTTATTTCCAGCCTTGGTTAAAAGTTCATTTTACAATATTCTGAATCCATGCAGCACTCTACAGAATGCACAATAATAAGGATGTTAGCAATCATTAAAAAAAAAAAAAAAAAAAAA
>VZTM01009672.1:103988-145670 GCA_013400555.1 Jacana jacana | reverse complement strand
CAAACTTTTGAAAAATATACTGCAAAGGAAATTTAGTCTTCTCTTAGCAAGATAAGTATAAATTGATGAAACCTTTTCAGTCTTCCTAATAGTGTAATAGTGCACAGAGAAAATATTCATAAACTATGAAAATCTAAAAAAGGCTTTCTACATGTCAATCTCCCTGCATCTCCCTGTCACTTAAAAAATAAATCCAAGGGAGATACTGCAGTACAGTGCTACAACAATACCCCCAGGTATTGTAGGAGGAACTATACATACCTGGTAGAACAAATGAACATTATGAGATTTCAAAAATTTGTTAATTCAGGTCTCCCAGGCAGTACTGCAGAAAGATCTGATTGTTTCCTTTGTGTGAAAAAGAGCCAAAATACTAGATACCTGGCTTTTCTACCCGTTCAATGATTCTTCTTACCCAAATTCACATTGGCATAACCTTTTTAGCAGTCAATGAAGGCAATCAGCCATAAGCAATGTGAGCATGCTGGAGTCAAACACAGCAGAGCAAGTGAACCAGGCCAACTACATTGCAGCTGGGAGTTCACAAAATGCACTCAGTATTGTATCCTGTAGTTATATAATCTTCCTTTCTTACGCGTCTAACCTTTTAAAATAAATTTGTCATATTAGACCCAAGCCAACGTGTCATTCTGTGATTCTAGTTCAGCTCCAGTGTAAGACTGATGTCACAGTGTGATCACATCGGTTGATTTTATTGATATAAGTTAATCATATTGTAGTTCTTTAAATAAGGTACCACAATGGCTAAACTGCATTTTTTTCAACCTTACTGATCACAAGCACATAATGTGGTGGGGGGCAAGGGAGAAGAAGGGGAGGTTATGAGGACCCTTTGTCCTTGTAGTTAATCAGCTTCAAATAATGCATATAGCCTTGTGCAGAATCTTGAAAAATGCATTTTTGTTCAAAGGGTCTTGCTGATTTGATGAAGAAGCATGAAAATGTTTTGCAAAGTTTCTTATGGAGTGGGCATGTGTCTCAAAGTTTGCTAAAAATTACTACAAAACTACTGGTTATTTTTACATAACTTAATCTTATACTACCCCCTAGTGGCCAAGATCTAAATGAGTCGCTGTACAACTGTACAACTTCACTAGGTTTTATATATGGATACAGATATTTAGTAATGTATGTTAAAATATTCTTTTCATTCAGTTTTAGAAACCATATTGTGTGAATTATATGTCCACGTAGTAATAGTGTTGCCAAGTACAGTGAAGACCAGAGCAATTGCCATGCAGAAGGACACTAATATTCATCTTGAGCACTCACTAGTGGTTGAGTGCAGTCTTAATGTCAACAGGGTCTGCTAGGGTTTGAGATAGAATTACTTTCAAAATGAGCTGTAGAGAAGGACTTCAGCTATCATGTTTGAGATATCTACCCATTGTCACTGTTAGAAACATTCTTGGGGTAGATTGTATTATAAATGTCCAGTGAGGAATTTCTTGCATCTTCCTACCAAGGTTTGTGACCCAATCATTCATGGGCTTGGTGATAAACAGAGTTTATCTTGCTCAGTGTAACAGATCCAGACACAGTAAGCCCTCAGACATCTATATCCCATTGATTACTCTAGTTCCTGTTCCTGGCTAAATTCACAAAATCAATCCCATGAGCATATCAAGCTTGAAGTGTAGATTGTTCAGGAGGTCCAGGTTTTCCTTATTCCTCCAAACCCCGTGCCATGGTTCCTAGCAGCAATATATGACTTAGCAAGAAACCAGGCTCTCGCAGAAGCTTAGAGGGGAACTCTAGTAGTAAAAACTACTTCTGCAGCTGACAGTGGCAACAGATAGTTGGAAAGAAGGATTCCTCCTCAGGAAGATGAGCTTCCAGCTCCTCACACTGCCTGACTTTTAATTCTTGGCATTTTGCATGCCTGCTGCAACAGAAGCTGCTCCTGTCAGTATTTGTTGTGACGGGAGGAGTTGTGGTAGCAAGGAGCAATAGAGGTGCACCTTGACTATGAAATTTAAAAATAAAAAACCAATGTGTCTATATGTAGAGCTAGATAGAGATAGAGAAGTTTAAAATTAATCCATTCGGGTCTCTTCCCTAGAGGTTTCTCTAGTTCAGGTCTTGCTGGAAGGAGAAACTTTAGTATGCCAAGTTAGGTGTGGAACAGAAAAAAAAGATGTCATTTTGTCCACCAGATGGCACTTCATTATCGGGCTTCTGTGTTGAGAACACCACCTGAAGGCAGGCAAATTTTAGGTTATGATTATATGAGGTGTGAAGCATTATTGAGCAAGGATCTGCCTGTTTCTCGAAATGTAATCTACCCAGATCTCTTCTAGGGATGGGGTTTTGATCTTAATGAAGGGAATGGAATTTCTGTTATTAACAAGAGAAAAACCATTTGGCCTCAATTAAGCAGAAGCGCTTATTTGCAGTGTGCAGGATAGACTATTTTTCTTCTCTCTGATATGTTAGAAAGGCTATATGACTGATACTGAGTGATTTATTTCTAATGCAACAGAGAAGGGAAATGGAAAAGGGGATAGTCACTGAGTGGCATGAACTCAGAATTGAGGATGATGAATAAGCTAAACAGGCAGTACAACTCATTCTGCAAGAGCTTCCTGCCCTGGTGGAAAACATCCTAGTATAGAACTCATAAACCATTCTTTTGTTTCAGTTTTAGTCCAACACACACATTGCCTGATGTTCTTTTTCCACCCTACCAGCTGGAACTTAGGCTACACACAGTAGTATAGTGTAAAGACATTTGTACAGTATAAAGGAGGGAAAAAAATAGCTCTGGTGGGGGTAGCACAGTTCAAGTTTAGAAACTGTCCCTTTACCAATCATCTGTGCAAAAACTGTCATTTAATGTTGTTTAAAAACGTTTTCTTCTGCCCAGTTTGCATGATTATGTATGAGTTTGTTTAAGATAAAGGTAGGAATGTAAGGTGTAGGGGATGTGCAATATGCTCATGGAAGCTGGAACTGTTTCCCCAGTAAAACAGATCCACCTCATGTGCCAGCAGCCAGTGCATCCAAGTATCCCCAACCAATCACCATTAAAGCACAGCTCATTATTTAGCTCAGTATTTAAAGTCACTAGTTGGAAAAGTGTCTTAACAAGTAGTGTTAGGTCTCTTCCCATAGAAATAAAGCTTCTTTCTAATGATTTGTCAATTAAACCCCAAAAGAATCCATGACACAGAACAAGAGGCTTTTACAAAGAGCAAGATTTGGTTCAGTTGTTCATTGGTTTTCTTGTTGTTTTTTGTTTGTTTGTTTGTTTTTATGTAAGAAGTTTTGTCAATAGCTTCTTCTACAACTAGACCTTTTCAATCCTTTCCACTGTTCCTGTAGCAGCTCATATGACAAGGAACAGAAGTAGAGGTTTCATTTCTCACAGTGTGGACTTATAGATCTGTTCATTGGCATCAAGTGTGGCTTAGAACCATTTGTTCTTTGCTTTCCTCCGTTTACTTTCCAGGCTTCTCAAAAAAAAATGTATACACCCCTGTATACATTAATGCCTGTTAAAATAATGAACTGTCTCCTTAGTGCAATATATGTACAATTGTTGAACATTTCCTGAACCACAGCTAGTGCTGTTCTGTTGAAAAGGCAGGTTTTGATATCAATAGCTTGTAAGTGAGCTGGAAAGAGGCTTTGATCGGACGAAAAATAATTTTAAGAGCAGTTACAAGAGAAATACAAGTATCTTGGGTTTTCTGTCTTAGAAACAATAAACAATTTAATCTTGTCAATACACAAAACAAGCATAAAAGTCCTATTGACTATGAGCAATTTGCTTCTGTTAAAGAGAACTATTTCCAGGGCATTTTCTAGAAAGTGCAATTGTCTCATCTACACTGTGTGCTAGGAATCTCCCTAACCCTGTACTATCACTGGGAATCGATGCTGAACTGGAAATTAGTTTACAGTTGCAGAAACATGCAGCTTAAGTAATAAGCAGTTCTCTGAAACATAAGAGTATCCTGGAATCATGCTGTTGCTATTCTGAACACTTGTGTTCTCATGATAAATTTTAGCTGAGCTGTTTGAAACAAATACTTAAATTAAAACTGATATTCAGGTCTTGCCTACAGAGATAGGATACTTCTCTTAAAATTTGCTCTATCTGCTATGCCTTAGATCCTTAAGTTGAAGTTGATTTATTCTAATTATACAGCCACATTGAAAGTGTTTGAGGGGGTCTGCACTGATGTTCATTATACATCTCAGAGGAATACATCTGATGTAAAAAATTTTCTGCAAAACAACAATCTTTAACCTTCTTTTTGCTGTCATCTCCACCTCCCTTCAAAGCTCCCATCCTGCTAGTTTCACCCTACTTCTTCTTCTCCCTCAACCCAGAAGTAGTATTGGAAAGCTTTAGAACGGAATTAAAGGTGATTTTTAAAGGATTCAGTGGTGTTTCACAGAATCACATGTATACCATATCCATTACTAAACAATTGCATAAAAAAATGAAAATTGTATTCAAAGTTCAGTGCAGCTTTTTAGCACACAAACTCATAATTTGACATTGTGATTTGGAGAACTACCTCTCTGTGAAGTTCAAGCTACACAATATCTCAGCTGACTTCAAGAGAAAAAAGCCAATCAGACAAGAAAGACAGGAAATTCTAATTGAAAAACTAAGGATCATATAACTTGATAAAAAATTCAATATGACAAAAGGAAGCGCAAAAAAACCCCATTGAATTGAGCAAGTAATTTGAATTTAAATGGGGTTTAGTTTAATTTCACAGCACTTGCCTTTCCAAATGTAAAGATCCGAGGCTTTATTAGATAATATACTTAGGAACATTTCAGCATAACAGTTTCTTAAAATGTCTGACATTTTGTCCTTATAAAAATCCTTCCAAATTAAAGGAATAAAATGTTCTGCTTTACCCAATCAGGCTTTGATGTTTTAGAATAATAGAAGTTGTTCTTATTCTTTTCCCTGGTCATACCCTCACTCATAGCCCTGTGATAAAACTGACAGGGAATTTCTGTAGTGAGCGCAGTCAGGTTGAGGTTCCATAGGTAGAATTGCAGGTGAAGTACCACTTTTCGGATAATTAGTTGCAGTGTCAAAGGTGCTGTAATTTCCCATTAGACTTGTGTCACATCTGCAGCTTTTAGTGTCAGTTCACATCTCTAGCATGCTCCAAACATTTCCTTCAAGCCTCAAAATGCTGTACTGTTGCCTGCTACCCCTCTGGCTCCCACTGTTCCAGCCACACTGAGCAGGAGCGGCGCAGCTCTTCCTGACAGCTGACTTTTGGGTCACGCTGGGACCGCACTTGGAAGGAAAGGCTACAGTACAGGATGCTAAATGTCTCCTAGAGGGTCATCATACAGTTTAAACAAAATTTGGGATTAACAACAGGCATGGGTTTGGCAGCTTGCCTCCTTCTTGATGAGGTGTCTTAATTTAATGAGCTTCTCTCTCTTAAAATCACTGCCCTGAGTTTGTCTAAATTGAATGGCTATTTTAGCATCTGTTAGTTCAGCAAAGCTGGTCTAATGTCCTGGTCTCCATCAGATTGGATTGGAATAAGCTGTTTAACTATGAATGTTGCAGGAAAGCTGTCCAGAGTGGAAACGCCATTAAAAATAAAGAAAATAGCTTTAGTCCAGTACTGCTATCTCCTGATATTTTTTTCGAGTTAAAGACCTATGTAGTTTTAGTAATTTAAAAGGGAGGAATGAAGACATGAATGAGAACATAAAACTTAGCTTTTAGAAAAGCTTTTCACTAACTTCCTTTTCCATTGTATTTCCCCTCGGAATTAGCCATTTTCTTTCCTCTTTTTTTCCTCTTTTTTTTTTTTTTTTTTAATGAGTGAAACCAACATGAGGACTGGAGCAGTCATACAACTCACTGTTGGCAATAAATACGCTGTATTCTGTTTGCGTGTCTCCCCTGAATATGAAGTACAAAAATAATCTGAAAAGGCAAAAAATCCTAGGGTATTTTAAAAGCTAAAATGTTTCAGTTAGTTGTATTATGAACTACACCAGCTCTCCATAATTAGATGATAAATCATCTAGGCATAGGGAGTCTTTTCATTGTGTCTAAGTACAATACCTACTGAAGCCAAATTGCAATCTTTAAGTGGCTCTTAAAGACTTAACAGCTGTTTCTCCAATGCAACTTCATAATAACCTTTTATACTCGCTCTCCAACGCTGATGTGGAAGGAAAAACATAATAAATTTAAAAAATAGTAATAGTTTCAAAGCAGCACTTATTCAGTATTCTCAGTATCCTAATAGGTAATATTTAAGCCAATTTGCTCAGGTGATGGGGAACAGAAGGCTTGACAGCCATGAAAAGCTCAATTATTTGGGATTTGTTTGGAGTTTTTTCCTTCATATTTTGGAGTTTTTCCTTTCCCATTTACTGTGTTTGTCTTTTGTTGCCCTGAGGAGAAATTGTAGTAGCAATAGTAGCTTCTTTGCATTTTTAAATTAAATTCTGAAAGGCACCAAATGCTTCCATTTGCAATCTCCCCTCCTCTTACTACAGCACAGAGGAGTTAATCATATAGTAGGCTTTAGTTTACTCTGAACCCAGGCTGGGGCAAGTGTTAATTAAGTCTTGCCGTTTAGTTAAGTATAGCCTGTCATCACAAGTCTCCACTGCATTGCTTTTTATTGTTTTTTCAATCCAGCAGAGAATTCTGGTATTTTACCTCTCTCTCTAGTTTCAATTATTAAAGACTTCATCTCTAATAGTTTCTTCCTGTCCAAAAACTAAGTGTTATTATCTGGTCCTTAGGAAGCACCTGGTTTGGTCATATTGAAATGTAGATAACTAGGGCTTGAAGAAACAGCAGGAGAATTTCAAAGGATGATTGTTCATACAACTTTACACCAGATTGAAAGGTTATTTAGGTGCCCAAAGGTACAAGTAGGTGTCCTCTGGGATTTTCACAAACATCTCAGGGCACTATTAAAAACCCCAGTGGGTCTTATCTGCATCCTTAGGTGTCTAAACTCTTGGCTATGTTCTTGCCTCTTGCATCCTCTTTTCAAGGGTACTGCAATATTAAGCAAGTCAAATGTTAGGCAGCTATTTTGGCATCTACTCCAGAAACAGCCAATGAATCCACAGCCTTTCCTTTTCATAATGGAAAGTTTATTCAAATAGTCAATGGTGCAGCTGGGATGCAGATCACTTCCCAGGTACATCCTCAGGCTGACAAATGAGTTTTTTATCACTTTACCTTTTTCCTCCCCACATCTGATTCCTGTGGGAAGAAAATGTGGCACATGAGCCAGAAGAGACCACCAGAGCATACCGACGGAGTGCCCACCTGAGGGACATTGACACCCAGTAAACAAGACCATAGTAGGAAAACATATCCTTCTCTACCTTCCCATCTCACAAGATGACTCTTAGATGTTCACAGAGGTTTATTCGTGGATGAATTGCAGACCCAGGATTTTATTTAAAGGAAGCACTTCACAAATAATTTTTAATAACAAACATTTGAGAAAAAACTTGCTCTGCTTGGGAACAATTAGCAAAGAAGAGAGGTAAAATTCATCAGATAAATTACCCATTATGAATTATTCACATAATTTCATGGAAAACTTTAAATTAGTGCAAGATAAAGATCCTGAAGCACAAGAGTATGTGAGAATTTCAAATAACTAGGCTTTGTTAAAAAAATAATAACATTAAGTTTAAAGCATATTGCTTAGACCTTTCTGAGTCTTTAATAACTCACTTGGATGAACTTGATCAGATTTGTAGCTATGCTAAATTAATTACAGAAAATGAAACTGGGGCCATATAAACTGAAGTCATCACCAAGCATAGCCCTGACTCCTCAGGCCTAGCTTGAGTCTTACACACATGCAGACACACACACAGCTCTCTCACAGGCTGCTATTGTCAAAAAATAAAATACCGTCTCTAGTGCNAAAAAAAAAAAAAAAAAGGCACAGCCAGGCTAAAAACAAAACACGAATTGTGTGGTGTTCTTGTCACTCTTTCTCCCAGTCTCTGTTCATCTGCCCGCTCTGGGGTGCCCGGAAGCCCTCTCAATGAGATACTTTGAGTAAGGCCATTCCTCTTCATTTTATCCTGTCTACCTCATGCTCATATAAATTCATTGCTATTTCTTTGATAATATCGGGTTACCACAATCCCTTTTGCTTGCCTGGATGTTTGGGATCTTAATCAGGAGTTATCATAATCTTTCCCAGTTTTAACAAAAAGAGCTTTTCTGCTACCACATATCTAACCTCACCTTTGTTCCCTCTGTAGTTCAGTTTTATATACGCAGAAACACTTAAAGCCTTAATTCGTTTGTCCACATGAGATTTAACACACAGACACACACAAACCCCACTCCATCCAGTACCCTGCTGCTCTGGCCTGACCTTACTTGCATTTAGACAAATGGCAGCACAAGGAGCACCATTGAAGAAAGCTTGAGTTTTATTTTAGCCTAACCAATTTTACATTACATTTACATACTTATTGTAGTGCCCAGAGCCTAAATATCCTTGTCCTCAAAGCAAAAAAGGGAAAACAAAAAAGCAGGGTTTTTCATGTAAAAAATCTCCACACAGAGATTCCTGGTGGAGATGAGGAAGCATAAGTAAACGTTGGGGGAGAGGTCAGAGATCCAACATGTGAAGTGTTAAGCCTTATTAAAGAATTTCCTTCTCCCTTCTCTTTCTCATGCCTCAAGCCATTTGCTTCTGTTCCTAAAACTCAAAGCATCATCCTGGTTTAGTGGCAACAAAACTGTTCATGGGACTAAGCCAGGAATGATCACGAGCCCTTTATAGTACTTGGCCAATACATTTCACCATCCCTGGAGACCACAGGTAGATGTGGTGCTTAGACACTGTTTAGTGATGGTTTTGGCAGCGTGAGGTTGATGGTTGGACTTGATCTTAAAAGTCCTCTCCAACCTAGGCAATTCTATGATTCTGTGATTCTATTTCTACCCTGGCCCACAGCCCAGACACCTCTGCAGTGTGCAGGAACAGCTGTAGGAGGGCAATGGGCCACCAGGAGAGGCAACGAGGAAGTTGTGGGACTGGTATGGCACACTAATGGGTCTGCACTGTAAAGACAAAGCATCGTATTAGTAACCCATCAGACTTATTTCAACTTAGAGATGAACTAAGAAAACAATTTTATAGCTACTGAACACAGCAAAAAGGACTGCAAAGAGAAAAGGCTGTATTACTGTGGAGAGTTACTGGAAGCACAAGAGCTTTGTGAGTGGCAGTAAGCAGCAAATTGGTCCCTCACTTCCAGTGTCCTGCAGTAATAAACAAATGAAGAAAAACACTACTATGAATTTAGACTGTATAAATTTTCTAAAGGTTTTGCGTGTTTTTTTTTTTTTTTGGCTGCTTTGAGCTTATGCTGCAGTGGAGTAAATGCTTATAAAAGGCTCATGACAAGAAAAAAAAAATCAAAACTCTCTTCTCAAATGGTAGAGAAGAAGAAAGGTCATAAATTAAGAAACATCAGAGTGATTGAAGTAAGCAAAATTAAGGTTTTGTTTTGCAAACCTTCTTATCCTAATAGGGTTTGAGGTAAATATCGATCATGCAAGCAGGCTATGCAGAAAATCGTGCTTTTATCAAGGATGATAAATTAACCTAATGTAATAATTGAAATAAAAAAAAAGAAAGGGGATAGGATGGAGTAGGATAGGGGGCAGAATTTAGACTAGATAGCCAGGAAGGAACCTTTTGTCAGATTATTTTATGCTGTGAAATAATATCCAAGGGAAATGGCAGACTTCACTTCTAATGGCAGACATTAAAAAAAAATAAAATTAGACTGGCAAATGCATTAGAAAAGGTACTACAGAAAACTACCCTGGAATGCCTGGGAGTGCTCCAGGTGACCTTTTGTAATAGAACTTCTCTATTACTGTTTTGTTTCTCTCTTTCTGAGCCTGTATATATGAGCCCATGTATATTTTGCTTTGGCCCTTAAATGAGATTGCATGATACACATCAACTGTTGGAGAATAGGGATTGCTAATGGGCCCTGATCTTCAATGTCCTTTTGCCATTATACACGGAAGAAAAAGGAATAAGATTAATTGTTTCATTTCATTTTTATGCAGTATACTCTAATATATTGTCACGTTTTGAATTCCAATTTCTCCCAATTCACTTTGTATCCAGTATTGGAAAAGACATTTCTTGTATTTCTTAATATGCTTGAAGGATCTAAGGAAATTACAGAATTTAACAGCTTTACCTCAAAAATCCATGTAAAAGCTCCAATGACCACCATAAGCTGCGTGGTCATACTGGGCAAATTGTCTGAGAGTTTAGAGAATTTACTTATATTAACATCTGGAATATAAAGTAGATAAAGCCCATCAGAGAGTTTGAAACATTCCATTCATCAGTAAATCCATTATACTGTACAAAACCACATTGACCCTTCCTAGTTATGACAAAAGTTTCCATTACTAGAGGTTTAAAGAACCTCTGTCTTTTCCAATCTTTTTAATATTTAGATGAACTCTGTAGTTTGGAAAGATTCAGGATTAAGCTGTGCACTCAGCAATCTGAGTGAATCTCATATTGAATTCAGTTATATCTGTTAGATGCATTAAAAGAGAAAAAGAATAGGCTGGGTTTTTTTCTTTTCTTTTTTTTTCCAAAGGCCTTAGCCACAAAGTTAGCTGAGTTGCCACTAGAAATAGCAGGTACCAAGCAGGTAAGAACTTAGCACGTCCATTGTATCTTGTCCCTGTCCCCACAAGGGTAAGTTCTGTGCTGAGAATAACCCCAAGGTCTCAGCTTGGTCTGGAGCAGTTGGAGACATGCGGTTGCATATCTGTTGAATCAGCTTGTAGACAGGGCCAGTTGTGTAGGCTGGTGGTAGGTGTTCATGCCAGCTTTCTGCCAGCTGAGGGGGAGGACACACAGTACCTGCTCTGGCATAAGACCTATATAAACACTGATAGCCAATCGAGATCTGTTGACCTACTTAAACTAGCAAGGTGCCTCTGTGTTACATGGCTATGGCCTTTTCAATCTGCAATTAAATGGCCTAACACTGGTTTTATTATATCATCAAACCACAGGCTGCACTATGGTGGGCTTCATCTTTGCCTTCGTGCCCTCAAGGCAGGTAGCTGGGATAGGGACATCCCAATGGCAGAAGCAGCTGACATCCCTGGAAAGGCGCCACGCTGCCCCAGCCATGACACAACCCTAAGGACGCACTAGCAAATGCCAGGGTCATGGGAAAAAAAGCAAGGATAAAAGGGATACAGTTGCCTGGGCATCAAGACCATTGTAAGCAGCTGTCTGGCCTTGGCCATGTGTGATCCCCGTGGTAGCATGCCTTCCCTCAGCTGCCTTTGATCCCACCACAGAAATACTGCCCTCGCTATTCAACCCAGTTCCCAGGCCTGGGAAGTCAGACTGCTGGAAGCCATAAAAAATACTGTCTAGGAGTATTCCTGCAGCATCTGTTACTCTTTCCCCAGCACCTACTTTTGGCTACAGTTCGAGAGCAGGTACCCAACAAGAGGGAGTTTTCATCTTTGCCACTGGGCACTGGGGCTATTGCCCCCAGAGGTTCTTCACCTCACAGAGAGTGCCAAGGAACTGGAGGCAGTCCTGGAGCACCTGGCGGTTGCCGAGTGTGTGAAAAGGCAGTGAAAGGCTGATAGCTGTGATGGGGAGGAGTGTGGCTTTTTTCTTTGAAATACGATTAGCTTTGCTGCTTTGCAGAACCTGTGGAAGAGTCTTCCTCTATGGGGAGATCAACATCAAACCTGTAGGCAGGTAGGTGAGGAGACAACCATAGCACCAAGCCAGCCTGCACATGTTCTGGCAATCCTGGCACAAGAGTTGCCAGTCTCCAAGAGGCAGCAAGGGGCCAGAGACTGTTCTTTAAAGAACAACAGTGGCCACAGCACCAACTTTTTCTAAAAAAACATTCTCATACACCTTTTTGTGATCCACAAACCAGACAAGATTTATGGATTTAAGAGTACTAAAAAGCTCACTGAAAGGGACACAGTGCTTTATTTAAGACCTTTTTTCCAGAGAGAGTTTACTGAATGTCGGTACTCTGTGCGACACTTCATTTCTTCACAAATCACCTGAGGAGTGGGAGTCTCAAGTATGTTTTACAGAGCGTTTCTGAGTGATCACATTGTGCACAGAGATATATTGCCACAGCCTTCAGTGGTGAAGTCCAGAGGATTTTATTCTGTGGTGTCCAGTATTTCCCCATGCCAGCAGGATTGCAATGGTTTATGGGGACAGTTTCAAAACCTTGATGTGGCTCCAAGACTGTCCCCATTCCTGAGAAACCCTACTAACAAATGAGTCATGGATCAGCACTCTAGGCAACCAATTATTCAAATTGCCAGGGCAAACTGCTCTTGACCACCTTGCACCCCAGGGAGCAGCTGGAGCCAGCTGCTCCATCAGAAAGGGGAGCTGTGGCCAAGCACAGTAGGGTGGGCAGTGACGTTGTCCTGTTCCAGCTGTTCCTGCACAGGCCCTAAGCCCCAGAAAGCCATATAAATTTCATCTGAATATCTGTTTTTCATAAACTCCTACTATCAAACAACCTGTTAGTGCCACTAATAACTGGCTGTGGAAACAGAAATCAGCCAAGTAGACCCACCACAAGTAATGCATGAGATGCAAGCAGGTGCCACCAGCAGCCCCACCACAGCTCAGGAATGTCACATGCTGAAATCCAGCTGCACTTTCAGGCCTGTCCCTTGCTGTACCTCGGTGAGGTGGCCACCATTGACAACGCATGCAGGACTGGCAGAGGCAAAGCCTCTTTACAAGAGGCTCCTCTCTGCCTGAAAGGAGGTTGTAGCGAGGTGGGGGTAGGTCTCTTCTCCCAGGTAACACACAATAGTATAAAAGAAAACGGCCTCAAGTTGTGCCAGGGGAGGTTTAGTCTGGATATTAGAATCATAGAATCATAGAATCATTTAGGTTGGAAGAGACCCCTGGGATCATCAAGTCCAACCATCAGCCCTACTCTACAAGTTCCCCCCTACACNTACTCAAGGTGTGGCCTCACCAGTGCTGAGTACAGGGGGACAATCACCTCCCTACTTCTGCTGGTCACACTATTCTTTATGCAAGCCAGGATGCCATTGTCAGAACAGGTTGTTGAGGGAAGTGGTCGAGTCGCCATCCCAGGAGGTATTTAAAAGATGAGCAGATGTGATGCTGCAGACATGTTTTAGTGGTGGGTTTGGCAGTGCTAGGTGAATGGTTGGACTCACTAATGTTAAAGGTCTTTTCCGACCTGAATGATTCTGTGATTCTTTCTCTGCAGGGGCACCACCAAGGGGATGGGGAGCCAGACATACCCTTGCGTGGTGGCACATCTTCATTGACATTTCAGTTCTCCATACCCCCCCCCCACTCCCCCCAAGAGTTTTGCTGGACACTAAGACTTATCGTCTGGGTTTTCTGTTACATTTCCTTCTTCCTCATGTGCGTTAGCTTGTTTCAAAGAAAAGAGAACCAGATTCAGACAGCTTCAGGCCAGCGTCTTTTTTCTGGTGAAGAACAGCAAATGCCACATCTCTTCCTGCCAAGAGGCTGCCAGCCGGGCATTCCACCCCAAGGACACACCAACGGGGCGTTGGGCTAACATTAACCCCTTAGTAACACCTGGTGTTAATAAAAGGTTGAGAAATGGGGGGGCGGAGGGGATTGAAGGTTAATTAGTCAGCGGTTCACCAGCCGAACGGTCTCGGCGGCTCCCGCTCTGGGCGGTCCCCAGCAACCACATCCACCTCCCTCCCACGGGCCCCCGCATCCTTGGTGCCAGGGGCCGCCGCCTCCTCCTCCGGCTCCCCGCCCTCCCGACGCTCCCTGGGACCCCGTGATGGTCCCGCCCCGCTGAGGCGGTAGCGGCGGGGAGGAGAGAGAGCCATGGGCTCGGCGTCGGAGCTGCTCTTGCTGCCGCCGCCCCCCTCGCCGCTCGNCCGCACTTTCCTCCGAGACGCGTGTTCCGCGTGGAAGGGGACGAGAGCCGATGAACAAGGGGTGGTCCCCGCGCAGCATCCCCGCTGGAAGGGGCTGAGGTGCCGTGGCCGCCCCCGGGATTCCCTTTCTTCTAAAGGCTGATCTTGGTCACTTAAACGTTTTAAGCTTTCAGTCCCTTTATTACTTAAGAAATAAAACGTATCGCAACTGGAGGAAAAAAACACCCCACCCAGGCTCATTTTTTTAACTCGTTTTTGCCGTCTCCGGGGCACGTGGGTTTATGGCACGGTGGGTGGCAGCGGGCTTCTAGCTTAGGAAATTAAAAAATGAAAGGGGCCGAGTGGGTTTCTGTGTTGGGAATTGTGAAATGCCTTTCCACGCACTCTTAGTTTTGCAGGCGGCGTTGTCCCCGTGCCTTAAACAAAGGTTCATGATGCACCATGACTGATGTTTCATTTAAAGGGAAAAAAGAACACAGCCTTTTCTGTATCCAATACTTCAATGTAATGATCCCCTCTGAATGCCTTGAGCAGTTAAATAAGAGAAATGCACTGGCGCTGGTAATTGCACAGGGGCAAGCAGAGCTGCTGGAGTGCATCCCAAAGTCATTTCCAGGCAGATTTTTTTAATTTGTTAATTATTTCTGTTGGAAAACCTCGTAAGATGGTTGTGACTGCACTCAAGCATAAGAGAGCCCTTTCACAGGTAGAATAGCTTAATGTTTGAAAGTGTCTGGGTAGTACTTGCCTGAGGTTACAGGTAGAAGCAGGCCAATTCTGACAGACTCTGGTACTTGGGAAATCACCTGGCGACTGTTTGCGTTAGTTGGTGCATCTTTCCCATCCTTTTCTCAAAAAAAAAAAAAAAAAGAGAAAAAAACGGGGCACANTCCCCGCCCTCCCGACGCTCCCTGGGACCCCGTGATGGTCCCGCCCCGCTGAGGCGGTAGCGGCGGGGAGGAGAGAGAGCCATGGGCTCGGCGTCGGAGCTGCTCTTGCTGCCGCCGCCCCCCTCGCCGCTCGGGGAAGGCGGGCGGGAAGCGGGGGCGGCGGCCTCCGTCCAGTACCGGCGGCGACCAGAGGAGCAGGTGGGTCTGCCAAAGCGTAGACGGGGCCCTGGGGATGAGGCGGGACATGCCTTCCTGCTGCCCTTACCACCCCCCACTCCCCCGCCCCGGCGTCCCGTCGCATACCCGGGACTGCTGCCGGGCAAGAGATAAACGCTAAATGCAATTTTGATTCGTCTTCCGTGGCATTGCCCCCCGCCCGGGTCATGGGGTTGCCCCCGAGAGGTGCTGGAGTATCCCNCAGGCGGCGTTGTCCCCGTGCCTTAAACAAAGGTTCATGATGCACCATGACTGATGTTTCATTTAAAGGGAAAAAAGAACACAGCCTTTTCTGTATCCAATACTTCAATGTAATGATCCCCTCTGAATGCCTTGAGCAGTTAAATAAGAGAAATGCACTGGCGCTGGTAATTGCACAGGGGCAAGCAGAGCTGCTGGAGTGCATCCCAAAGTCATTTCCAGGCAGATTTTTTTAATTTGTTAATTATTTCTGTTGGAAAACCTCGTAAGATGGTTGTGACTGCACTCAAGCATAAGAGAGCCCTTTCACAGGTAGAATAGCTTAATGTTTGAAAGTGTCTGGGTAGTACTTGCCTGAGGTTACAGGTAGAAGCAGGCCAATTCTGACAGACTCTGGTACTTGGGAAATCACCTGGCGACTGTTTGCGTTAGTTGGTGCATCTTTCCCATCCTTTTCTCAAAAAAAAAAAAAAAAAAGTGACAGAGCAGGGCACCTAACTAAATGTAGGGTAAGGCTGGTTGCTCGGAGAGGTGCAGCAATTCCCCACTCGGTGACCACAAGTCCTGCTGTGGGGTATTGTGGGTGGAGAGTCCAAAATATTCCCTGGTTCTGGCTGCTGTCTTCCTTCCCCACAAAGTGGCATCAGATCTTCTTGGATATTGGTGCTTTCAAGCTGGTTGTAACCCCTCTCTAAGAAGGGAGCCCCCTAAGTGTTACACTGTTTCTCTCAGCGGTGAGTGTGTCAGTGGGGTTTCAGGAGTCGATGTGGGCTGAAAAACTGCTTTCCAATGTTGCCTAAGCACCGTTTAAAATGAAGTTTGTAGAGGTGCTGATTGGGTGGCCACCAGCGTGCTTGGCAGAGAAACTCTCTTCCCACTATTCTCAGGCAGAGGTAGTGATCGTGGCCCTTTCTGACAAGTTGGGGCATAATGTTAGGATCATGAGGTAGAAATATTAAATGGGCCATGAGAAAAGAAAGAGAAGATCCTTTGTGTTTACAGGATATGTTTCACTGTCATAGTGTGGAATATTTTTCTTTGCATACTGAGATGCCAGCAGCTGGGCAAATAATAAATTAGGTTTAGAAATAAGGAATGTCAGTTGCCTTTATACATATAGAATGTGAATATTGTATGTAATAAGAGTAAAAATAACCATGATTTGATGATTAAATAAGGGTATCTTCTTTTTATGTGTAGGGAAAAGTAAAGCTAGGTGAGGGCTTATCAGTACATTCACTTACTGCAAACTTTGACAGAAAGCCCCAGATTCTCTTATTCAAGAGAAGCATGGGCACAGAACTTGATTTGGAAAGGCTCTTGGATCATCAAGCTTAGTCGTGTGCTCTTACTTTTTTGCTTTTGTGTATGTGTCCAGATTTCTCTCAAAATAATTGGTTGCCCCTGCCCTTAGCTCCTCATGGAGGGCCTCTTGCTGAACCCAGCCATTCCAGTGGGCAGCAATGCTGTGTCCAGGCTGGAATCCTTTGTGGCAGCCTAGCATTGCTGCTGTGTTTGCTGAGGGTGTTTGCACTGGTAATGTAACTGCTTGTGCCTGTGCTTGCTTGTTTTGTGTTCTCTTCTGAAGTACAACTGTACACGCCACCTTGGTGTGACATCCCACGCAAAAGAAATGGGTCAAAATCTGCTTATAAAATGGTGTAAAGTAAAGCCTCCATGAGTGAGTGCAAATCCTTTGGCCTTTTTTGAGACCGTTGTTTTTTTTTCAGGTGAGGATCTGGGGTTGGTAATCTGGGTGTGATTGCTTGGTTCCTCCCCCCCTCCCCATTTCCTTCAAAATTAAACTCTGTGTAAGATCATACCTAGTAGCATAATGTTATGCTGGCAAGCAGGGTATAAATAATAATGTATACACCCTTTAAGATTTGTTCAAAAAGACAGTACTTTTTAGGAAACAAATCTATTTATTTAATGCCAAAGTCTCTGTTTTTTATTTTCTATTGAAGCTTATTAGGTTAACAAGGACATTACTGACAGGTACATTTTTAGAGGAATAGAAGGATCTGTTACTAAATGCTGCACATAGTCCTTGGAATTCACTATTGTACTAAACTGTAGAATTACCTACTTCAGTGATTAGATTTAAAAGCTGAACTAGATGATAGTGTGATTAACATCCTTTGTTAGGTTTGCCTGCAAAGATGAGAAAAATTTGCCTTACTTTAGTCTTCAAAGTGCTGCAGAACCTAGGTAGTTTCTTCCACTGCTCCTGTATCACATTGCTGGTCTTCACAAGTGGTGTGTGAAGGCACCAAAAGATTCATCTGTTCTGGAAGCCATGGGATTAGGTTGCTGCTTTCCCTGCAAGTTCACAATTTTTTCTTAACTGTTGATAGTTATTAGTCAGATGCACAGTTTGTCCTGTATTTTCAACATTGCTAGAATGAAGGACCTCAAATCTCCTTCCCTAACCCACTTTCTAAAATAGGTTAGCCTGTGTCATATTACTACAGTCTAAATCTCATCAAAACCTGTAAATTATGCCACAAGATAAGAATAGAAAGATGGAACAGATAAGCGTGTGTAGTAATAAAAGGTGAGGCAAAAGTCCTGCATTACTGCAGGGCATGAGGTGGTGGTAGCAGGAGACGCAACACCCGCTCCATCCATCAGGGACTTTGAAACTGAGCTGTGTTACAGCAGGCAGTTCTTGACAACCATGGCGCTGCATCTCTCTTCTGCATGGAAAATTGTCTGTCTGGGCTGTAATGGGGTTTAGGCTCTTGTAGTCAAAGTTGAAGGCAATGGCAAAATTTCCAGTTGCTTCAGTGAGGCCAGGATCCACCTCATGCTGGTTTAGGATGTGTAGAATCCAAAGTGCTGTCTGATAGCGAAGCTAAAACCAACACTTCTCCTAGAAGATGTCTAAATGTGGAGTTAATATGTGATACGTGTAACGTGTCTTAACAAGTAGATAAATTAGCGTAGACAGTTAACTTTTCATTAACCTGAGCCTGTTATCCTTTGGAATGTTTTATTACTATTTTGAACAGTGTTTTATCACTGTAAGTGGATAATTTTATCTTTTACTAGGTGGGTTCATAGTTAGAGAAACTATTACAAAAGGTTTTTGGTGTTGCTCATTGAGAATTACATTGAAGAGGTGTGGGTGTCTTACCTAAGTTCAAGTCCTGAACTTTTTGAATAAGTTTCCATTATCACTACTATTTCTCCAGCATGGAAAGAATGAGCAGAAACAAAACCAGAGGATAATATCAACAGCCTTGTGGGATCCTTCCATGCACATGTTTCCTTGTTCACTGGACTGCAGGATGGACGTGTGCCCTGTTGCCTGGAATCATACCATTTCAGTCATAAATCATAGAGGCCAAGAATGTTTTAAAGGGTATGGTATGTGTGGAAATTGTGGAGCCTAAAGCTAGAGACCTATTTCTAATTTATTCCACACTGAGATAATCTGAAAATTGTCGGTATCTTCTGCTTACAATTGTTGGGATTTGTCTCTGAACCAATAATAGTAATACCTGACAGCGAGGGCTTAGTCACAAATTTGTTTGACTCTACAAATGATTTAACTGTTGAAGACATTCATAGCTACATGGTAATACATGATAATAACTTTTTATAAAGCACTAGTGGGTTTTCTGAGGGTTTTTTGTTTGGAGAAAAACAGTAAAATCCCTTAAAGAAAAAAGTATTCTGGAGATAGAAGCAAATAGAAATTTCTTCTTCTTAAAAGGTGAAATTAAGAGCTGTCGCTTTTCAGCAAGGCGGTGCGTTGAGACCATGGCAAACATACAGTGGATTGCAAACCTTTGGCTGGATGAAGCTGATCATTTTTAGTGGGGGAACACTGACAAACAAAATCCTATGGAAATAAGTGTTGCAGGTGCAAAGAAAAAATAGATTAGAAATTACTTTTAATCTAGTCCCTACGTAAAATTGCAGGAGGGCTGGGATCAAGTGACAGGGGCAGTAGCAGGAGCATAAAGAAGAGTGCAGACAGCAGCCTAAAATGGGGGAGAGAGGGAGCAGGCAGGGTTCCACCCTCCTGGGTCAGGGTTCTGGTGTGTCACACTCATCTGGTGCTGGATTAGTGGAGAAATTTACTCCTGAAATGCTGGGACTCAAGCAGAGTTTTTCAAAGGAAGCTTCTGCTCTTGAAGCCTTCTCTGCTCTGCACAGGCACAAGCACGGTATCTGGGAAAGCCTTTTCAGCTCCTTAACACAAAACTGCCTCTGGTATTTCAGAGTTTGTTTCAGCAACTGTTGATGCTAAACTTGAGTTGCTGTACCAGCTGACTGCAGGGAATACGGTGCAGTTGCTTTTCTTATTTTGGTGCTTGTTTCTATAGAAACATCGTGTTACTAGTTTATATATGGTGTCTAGGTTCTTGCTATGAAATTAATCTTAATTCAGTCTTTGTTTTGCAATTTTTTAATTATTTCTTTTTAAATTTAAACTCCCTCTAAGTATGTAATTTTTTTTTGGTAGCAGTTGTAGCATACTTTTGGTATTAAGAATGTTTCTAGTCTTCTTGCATTTGCTCCCCCCAGAGAAACAAGTTAAATTTAGTTTTTCTGTGTTTTGTTTTTCATCTGAAAGTGAGGTATGATATTTTTTCTTATTTCCTATTAATCTTTTCATGTTTAAATACCAGATTAAAATTAGCCTAGAGAAAACCTGTGGTTGTGTTTTGTTGTTTTTTTTTTTTTTTCTCCAGACAGTTGAAATTCATTTTGTTGTCTTAATAGTCTATTAGCTGAGATCTTTTTACTGTTTACATTTACAAATGCTAATCCTTAGTTTCACCCTAGATGGATGCGAAGGGGTATCATTCTCCTCCTGCTATAGTAGAAGAGGAAGAACATCAGAAACATTTCCAGTAAAATTAGTTGCCTCTCTTAGGCAAATTTCACTTTCTTTTAATGAAACATAACAGGAAATCTTTTTAAGTATGAGAAGGCAGGGTGAGATCCTGGTAACATGCCAGGTGTTACTAGTAATGAAACCATCTAGTTTGCATAGGTGGAGGAGCAAGAGGCAGAACGGCTGCACCAGTGCATCTCAAGGTTCTGCTGGTGCCCTGCGGCAGGGCAGGGCTGTGGTTCCCAGAAAGGGGAGGCCACCACCTGGGAACTTGTCATTGACTGCAATTCTCCAAAGCCTCTCTATGGTCTCACACTGGGTGGTCAGATGGCTGAGAACCAGCAAGACTGGGTAATTTATTACATTGCTGTCCTCTGAACTGTTGAATATCTGTAGCTGTGTGTTGTCTGCTGCATGTCCCTGTCTGCACCCAGCAGAAGCTGGCCTCTTATTTTGGAGGGGAGGGAACTTGTGGGTTTTCTGTTCCAGTCTCTCTTGGCTACTCACTTTCTTCTCATATTTTTCAGTAAGATTGCAGTATTTTCAGTTTTAGTTTGCATCCTCTAAAAACAGAGAGCAGTCTCTGAACGTTAATGT
This sequence comes from Jacana jacana, assembly GCA_013400555.1. Lineage (NCBI taxonomy): Eukaryota > Metazoa > Chordata > Aves > Charadriiformes > Jacanidae > Jacana > Jacana jacana. The sequence goes on along the minus strand of VZTM01009672.1, from coordinate 124,936 downwards.
TCCAACTTTCAAAATATTAGAAGTATTTTTCAGTAAGTACATTCATTCCTAACATCACATCTCAGTGGCTTTTTTGACATTTAAGTGTCTATGGGCTTCATCAGCTATCAGATACACCACCTGTTCCCTGGAGTAAAAATAACCCTAACTGGAGCAAAATAGATAGGGAGCAGTTAAATACTGCAGAGTAAACTTTTTATGTTATTCTGGTGGGGGTGGCAATTCTGAGCACGCAGATTCACGTGCACAAAGATGTTGCAGTAGTTTGTCGCGTGTCATTTGTGTGTGGCTAGCACGTCTAGCACACCTGCCACATCTGGCAACTGTGTGGTGCCCTGAGTGTGGGTGCCAGACTCCTCTACTTAGCGAGGAAAGTGCTGCAGCAGCGGCCATGCTATGCCCCTAGGAGAAGCTGCAGAGACTTTCAGGCAGAGCTTGTTGGCAACCACTGTGTAAGGACATCTAGCCTCTGTGTAAGGGCATCGTTGATAATGTCCTTTAGTGAGCTAGCATTGCTGACAGCAGAAAAAAGAAATGCTAAATCTATGCTTTCATGTTACCTTTGATAAGCCACAAGAACTTCTGAAGCATGTTGGGTATATTCCTGTCCCCTTTCAGATCCATCTGTGTTCTTCATGCTCTGAGGGCTTGGCGAAGTTATTTGATGTGATCTGTAATTGGTCAGGGGCATGAACTTTGTGCTCCCAGGAATTTGAGAGATTTGAGGAGACTCTACATGATGCTTCAAAGGTGCAGATCAGGATTAACCTTGAAAGATAGTAGAAAGTTCCTTATCTCCTAGCAAGTATCATGTGAATCATTGCAAAAATGGTTTCTTTAGGAGGAGTACATGTTTTGATGAGATCTCGTGTTTCTCTGCATGGTCAAAACACCGTTGATGGGAAGGGGGTAAGCAAGAAATAGCTTCTGACTGTGACTTACCAAGTGCTTTCCTGAATTTAGGCAGCAGTGAATTTGAATCAATGTGGTGGAAGATTGCCATGTGTCAGAACACATAATTTCGTGTGTTATGTTGATGATGAACACAACTGGTAAAGCCATAGCCGGATGTTCATTGGGTTCAGTAGGCCAAGTTGACTTTACCTTCCATGTTGTTTTAAAGCTAATCCAGGAAAACATTCAATTACATGGGAGATAATTTTTTTTTTCAGAAGCACTTCAAGGATGTAGGAGAACCAGCTGTGCTAGAAGTGAACAAAACTTGCACTATTTATCTGTAACCTCTTCAGAGACTTACATTTTGAAAAAAGGGCATTTTCTGGCATCTTGCATCTGAGAGAGCGGATCATGGTTACATTTTAGGCATCCAAGCCTCTAAGCCCTTTGGCCATAACAGCTGGGAAAATTTGGTTATGAAGTTTCCAGAATAAAGGTTTTCAGAGTTTGTATCTTCAGGTTCTGACTTTCTGCCAGTAACCAGTGGAAGACAGTAGGCAGCAGCTTTGCTGATGAAAACATGTCCTTTTGAATAGGGAGGGAAACTTTTACAACAGCAAACATCTGAAAAGTCAAGAGAGAACAGGCTGCTTTGTGGGAATCTTCAGGTAGTGCAGTATGCTTGTGAAAAACATTGTGCATATGTGCTGAGGAATGGGACAGATCAGACACTCAATTTTTAATTTTAAATAAAGTCAAATATAGAAACCAAATATGAAATGAAGTGTGGAGTACTGCATCCAGCTCTGGGGCCCCCAGCACAAGGATATGGGGGATGGAATGGTTCCAGCAGAGGGACACAAAGATGATCAGAGGGCTGGAGCACCTCTCCTATGAAGAGAGGCTGAAAGAGTTGGGGTTGTTGAGCCTGGAGAAGGTTCCAGGGAGACCTTATAACAGCCTCCCAGTACCTGAGGGTGGCCAGCAGGAGAGATGGGGAAGTACTTTTTATGAGGGAGTGTAGTAATAGGATGAGAGGTAATGGGTTTAGATTAAACTAGTAGATCTAGACTAGACATAAGGAAATTTAATTTTTTTTTGAGGGTGGTGAAACACTGGCACAGATTGCCCAGAGAGGTCAGAGATGCCCTATCCCTGGAAATATCCCAAGGTCAGGTTGGATGGGGCTTTGACCAACCTCATCTGGGTGAAAATGTCCCTGGTCATTGCAGCAGGGTTGTACTCGACTAGATGAAGTTTGAAGGTCCCCTCCAACCCAAACTATTTTATGGTTCTATGAATTATTTTTTAAATGAAAAAGTAATTGTTACACTATATGAAAGCGTTTAAGGAATATAAAATAAAAAGGAAATTGAGGCAGTGAAGTTATACATATTGGTTGTATATTTGTACAAATAAATATATGTGTAATTTGCTTTAAAGGCTTTGATAATCCCAGTATGTCTGAAATAAAATCACATGCATTTAAAATTAATTTAAATTACAGTAAGGAGTAATTCATTACAGTAATTTGATAAGAAACATAAGGTTAGGAAACAAATGCTCCCCACAGCCCCTCTGAATTTCTTCATTGCTCTTGTCTTTCAACGCATGAGGAAAGGCAAACAAATGACTGCAGATGAAGTAGGTGTCTCTTACATTCCCTCCAGCCTTGTGGCAAATGAGGTCTGGGGGTGCCCCCTCCACAGCATGTGTTAGCAGTGAGAAGAGCAGCTGTAAAGGCCTTGAAATCATGCCCCCATCTCTGGGGCTGGTGCAGGTAAGGATCTTCCCTCTACTCCATACACCAGAAACTCTTTGGAGTTAGGAAGCCAAGGCTGAGTGGTTGGTTTTTAAAACTTTAAAATAGAAACTTCTTTTGCTTTTATATGAAGAAGCCCTGTTTTATTTGGGGAGAGGAAGTGAGGGTGGGAACTCATGGGTGCATTTCTCTTTCCACATTTTTCTGTGATGGCAGTTTCTGCCTCACTTCAGGCTGATTCAGCAAGATTTAGTATGAAAATAGTGCTCTGGAAGTTAAGCATCAGCTGGGACTGTGCACTTATTGGAGAGAGTGAATTTCTAAAAATGTTTGGAAAAGTACTTGAGGGGCATGATGGGAAGTACTGTTTCATTCTAAAGATACAGTTTGAACACTACTGGCACACATGCGAAGCTGTATGCTGGTTTACTATGGGCATGGAAATTAGTGAGACAGCATCCAGCTGCTGGTGTTTGCCCTGCTGGTTCTATTTCAGCCCTGAGGAAACAGATTTGTCCAGCATGTGAAATGTTATGCAAGAGTAAAGAAAAATATGCCATCTGTGTTTTACGGCTGATCATCTGTTTTCAACTTCACTTTTTTTTTTTGCTGAGTTGCCTGAAGGAAGATGTACTCAGCCTGAATTAACCGAAGCAGACTTTGAAAATTTGAGAATTTCCATGATCATTGAGAAAGGTTTTGTAAGCTCTTGAAAATATTTGGAAAAAATTACTTGACACTTGTTTTGCAATTAAACACATGCTTGTCAGTCTCTGTGCCTAGAAGCTTGCTTTGCATAATTGCTTTAGGGATTCATGAATCTACAGTTGTTTGAGGAGAGGATGAGAAAAAGTTTTGATTAAAAAGTTAAACAAAATAGGCCTGGACACCCTATGTAATGTGAAATTTACTCTGTAGCCTATTGTGCAACATCTTGCTGTTAGTTTATGAAAGCAGAATGGGACTGCTAGGAAAAACCTGTATCTCATCGCTGCCTCATACCAGGAGAGAGGTCGCTGTGGGGAAATACAGTCCATCGTGCTTCACTGGGCTGCTGAGATGGAGCTCCTGGAGATTTGCTTGCTGGAGGTCTCCTTGTAAGTGCTGCGCTCCCCTTGCCCTGTGCGAAGGCTTCCAGCACCTTGCTGAGTATCACTAATAATCCAGAGGCAATAGAAGTGATTTGTTTGTTTTCCCTCTTCTGGGTGTGCTGGCCACTGACTCAAAGCCTAAACTACTTTCCTGGAAAATGTTGTGATTTATTCTGCATGCACTGTTTCTCTCAGAACGGTTCTGTCATCCCATCCACCATCATCCCATAGGCACATGCTCCCAGTGATCTCTGCATGCAGGAAGCAAATAAATATATTTTCCCTTCCCATTACACCCTTTCTTTTTTCCCTAATTGTCAGGATCAATATACAACTTAGGGTAATGGTGGTTTTTTTTTCCTTGTGCTCTTCAGGAATGGGGGGGGTGAGAGTTCCTGTAATAATGCCATGTTCCCGGGGTGGCAAGCATCCTGCCCTCTCTAGTCTGCAGAGGTTCACAGGGGGCTCTGCCTTTCTTGGAAAGGCTGATCTTGAAACACTGGTATTAAAGAAGAGTCAACATTTATTTGAATTAAATGAAGCACAGTTAAAGCCAAAATCCTGAAAACTGGGTTTCTGTATCTAGTGAGGGGGAGAAGGTGACCAGGGACAGAGAAGCAGGCTGGAAACAGAGGTGGTGGTGGCTGTCCATACATGACCTCCAGCACTGCACTTCTCCATGTTTGTGCTCTTCTGGAGAATCAGTGAAAAACTAAATACAATATTAATTACTTTTCAGGCTTCCTGCACCCCTCCCTTTCAGGGATTCAGTACTGAAGGTTAAACCAAAATCTTTCTGAATAAGCATATAAAAAAGTACGCAAACACATGTGTCTGAGACTGTTGGGGTTTTTTTTCAGTAGCAGCTGTGGTGCTTTACCAAACCTTCATTAACTAAGAAGGTTCTGCATCATGGCCTAACATCTGACCTACAAAAAACCATTTGCTTCCTTTGGTCTTTCCTGGTTGTCTTTCTGTGGAAATGGGAATCCACTTCATTACTTGCTATCTAGTGGAGAGTCTGGCCCTGCTATGGGAGTTAATTTCTGTTTCTCTGCTGAGATCGTGCCGTGTAACCAGGGGCACAGAAAAGCTTTCATCCTTGAAGACAGAACTAAAGATGCGTGTTTGCATTGAATCTGGGGACAGACTAATGGCACATAAAGCTTGCAGGCAATTTGTTAGACCTATTGATCAGTTGACTGAAATACTGATGAGCCTGTGTTTTCATTACTGCCTAATGGAAAGATTAGAAAACTCATGTTCATCTTGAAAGCACATTTACCCTGTCATACCCAAACACAAGGAAATAAGGTTTTTTGGAAAGAATCGGGGAATTAGGGATGGGATTTCAAGCTCTAATATAGTTACAGTTTACATGTTGAAAGAGTTGCATGTTTTCTGCAGTGATACTCAAACGTAGCATCTTCTTCTAAAGATGTGCTTCTGCCTATCCTATGCATTTGCTATGCATCAATTTTCTTCTTGGGAAAAGTGCAGAAAGTGTTTCCCTTCTCCTTTGCTTCCTTGTACCACCACTTTGCATCTCTGCAGTCCTTGGATCTGTCTTTCTTTGCTTGACTTTCACAGCTTTCTATACCTACATCAGGATGGTTGTTTGTTGTCTTCCTGGTTCAATCCTGGTCTTCCAGTGGTGATAGTAGCCCTGCAGTTCCCTGTGCTTTGGTGTGAAATACTTTGTAGTTCATACTTAATAGCTTTTGTGTACTTGTGGTTCTGAAGATGATCTGCAAATGATTTATAGCAAATTACTTCAGTCAGATCCCCTCCCTGAAATTGCAGGCATTGAATTCCATTCTGGTTGCCCTGCCACCCATGTTGCCCAGACAGGTGAGATGTATGACCTAGAGAGACCTTTACCCCTCTAGAGTGGCATCTGACATGAAGAGACAGACTGTCGTATGTAGTATCACTTCACATGTCCCAAGTTTGGAGAAGCAAGTGTCATCCTTAACATTGTACCAAAGTCACAAACTACATAACATTTTTAATTTCTCGATTTAGGGAGTAGCTTTATTGCATGTATATCTTATTTTTATGCATTCAAACAGAAACGGCTGTGACTTGTGACTGATCACAGTAATACAAATCCATTGTACAACATATTTCCTAATTTTGTTTTCTGTCCACAGGTCCAGCAAGAACAAAGTAACCACACCGCAGAACCTGTAATAGATGACTATAAAAAGATGGGGACTCTCTTCGGTGAACTAAACAAAAGCCTTATCAGAATAGGCTTCACAAGGATGTATTTTGGAGAACGGATAGTAGAACCAGTAATAATCATATTCTTCTGGGTTATGCTCTGGTTTCTTGGCCTACAAGCTCTTGGACTGGTTGCTGTTCTGTGCCTTGTCATTATTTATGTACAACAGTAACATTTTATAGATGCTGCTTGGATTATGTATTTCAACACTGTCACTATGTCAGTGGATGTATGTGTTTAAGTAAATGGGTGGCATATCAAAAACTGCGACTTTGAATTGCGTTTCACTGAACTTCCAATGTTTAGAGTGGGGTGGAGAGCTATAATTATGCATTGAAGCAAAATCAGCAGTGCCCTGCTGCATCTTTGAAGAGCAAAAAAGGAGATGTTTGTAATATAAGGGGGTCCAGTGTACTGTCTCCTGCGCCCTTGGGGCGTTTGTCCAAGGATTGGCTCTTTGTTCCCATCCCCCCCACACCTCCCCAGTGTTCTTTCTCTGTATAGTGAAAATTTCCTGTCTGGTTTTAAGAGGATGATGATTTGAGTGTTCTGTTTCTGAGCTCAGATGCTATTCGTTCCCTGAATCTGCATAATTTGCTAGTTTTTCTGCTGAAAAGCTAAATCTTCACAAGGAAGGTGTGCTAACAAACCCACAATGACAAATGTTCATGAGATGAATACAACTTCCTGACACAAAAGCATCTTTGGGTAGTATAGTTTGTAGCAAAGTTTCCCCCAGGAAACAAGCTATGCCAACAAAATGCTTTTGTACTGATACTAGTGACTTCACTCAAGGCTCCAGCTGTTGTTTAGAAGGAATCGCTGTCCTGTATTGGCCGAGTGGTCTAATGTTGCTCTGCCTTGGGTTTGGAAATGTACTCGGCTCCTGCTGCAATTACTCTTTCTTCTGTTTTTTATACTTGCTCTTTCCCCCAGCCCTCCTTCTGAAGATAAATATTTGGATAATTTATGGACTTTGTAGGTAGTTACAGCTGCAGTGTTGGAGAGTTGCCATTCCAGACTGCAATGCTAGATTATTGCCTGCTTACTCTGGGTCCTGTGTGAAGTGTCTGAACAACCAGAGAGACATCAGACGAGATCTCTTAATGCTTCCCGAGTGTGCTGCAGCATTAACCCAACTCGAGCTAAAAGCTTTGCCTACATTAGCAAATCAGACCCGTTTCCTCATGCAAGGCAAGAGTGTAGTTGAAATCAGGTGGTCATTTTACTTAGTAGTCTTAACTGATTCCTGTTCCTAAACATTTTTATACTAGCAGAGGTCAACAATAGATTTCTTGAAAATGCTGTCTTATACAGAGACTTTTGAAGTTAAGGGGAGCTTTTCTGTGGTCCCAGTCCTGTACCTGGATTCTCAAGGCTGATTTTATCCTTATATGGATCATGTTGTTTGCTGTGCTCTTTTTCCAGGATGCTCAGCCTCAGTCCTTACAGACTCTCCTGTTAGTGAAATAATTGCTATTCAGGGCAGTGGATATGAAGGTCCACCTCCTTAAAGTCTTTAGGTGCCTAAATGCCATCTGTAGATTTGTCTCTGTGTTTTTCTAATGAGTGCATAGTTACCTTCTAAGGAGCCAGGACTCCTCTCCAGATCTTCAGATGACCTTGACCATAGATCCAAAAGGCTCGGCTGAACTGACAGGACTGCAGGGCAGTAGGACTGTGGCCAAGCTGCGTATTTAGATAGCAACCTGTGTTGATTGGCACCTAGTTAAATAGTTACGCCGATGGCAGAGAAGCAGTTTACAACAGAAGGTGTTCCTGGATACAGTTATTCACAGCTGGAAGTCACAAAGCAAACAGCAAGTACAGGCTGAACTCGGAGGCAGGAGCTCTGTACTCACAAGTGCCTAGGGGTAAACTTTGGGTTTGTTTCAATCTCTTAGAAAGCAGAACATCTGTTTACACCTTTGCATATTTGTATAGATAAAATGGTGGGTTTATGTGTATTCTCCTGTGTAAGGGCTGTTCTACAAAAGCATCTTGCCGTTAAAAAAATTAAAAATCCTTCCATTCTTGCCACAATCAACTTGTTCAGAGAATCTCATCAATTCCTTTGGTCCTGTAGGAAGAAGTGTCTCTGTGATGTCCTTGTTGCAGTAGTACTCTTGTGTAAAGACACTGTGCTGTAAGGTGGTGTGTAGTGTTTCCTGAAGTGGTGTTTTTGCTCTGTGCTTAAGGAATGGGGAACAGTGAACCAAGGGTGTAACCATCAAGTTCAGTAGGGAAATTTTTTACACGTGTGTAACCTTTTATTATGTGTATAACTGTGACTTTCACTCAGAAAGTCATTTTAGTTCTTTTGATGTTCATGTTTGTATGCATATATCCTAGGGAAAAGTAGCTTTTGGACTAAGACTGTGTTTGGTAAATGTTTTATGGTTTCTCTTAAGGGTAACTTACTATGTCTCATCCTTCATAGAATTTTTTAATTTTTAAAAATCTGAAGAAATATCTCTCATAATGGAGTTAGGTTGGCTGAAAATGAAAGAGAAAAATAATGTATTGCATGGAAGATACCCCTCACTTGTTTGGTTTTATACATTCCATTGTATATAAGAATTTGCACCGAATCATCTGCCCTAATTTTGTGCTATTACTGTACTATCTCCTTGTCATTTGCAGGGAAGGAAAGAGGAGTTATGGACAGAAAAGGGGACTAGGATGGAATCAGACATAAAGAGTAGAAAATGGGATGCATGAAAATGATGCATATATATGTGTGAAAAGAAATCTGATTGTAAACGTGTGCCAAAAATGAGGGGTAAATGGATGAACAGTCCTTGTGTTATGTTCTTCCTTCCATCCAGATGTAGTTCCAAGGCAGAGGGAGCACCAAGGGTTCAAATGGTGTCCCTAGCAAAAAAGCGTATGATTAATTAAAAAAAAAAAAAAAAATCACTTTTGTCTATGTAGCAAAAAATGATAGTTATTTATACTGGTGTATGTGATTATTATTCTTACAGAACTGAAGGCACCTTTATGCATCTGTGTGTAGGACTGTATGAAGGAATTATGTCCCTTTAAAACTCTGTTAAACAACAAATGATGCAATTCCTGTTGGTCAGTGTAACATATTGAAAGCTTTTTACATAACCTCTGTTTTTTAAATAATGGACTCTTCAGTACTGTTCCACACCTGCCAAATGCATAAACTCTTCAACTACTATGTGCAGAGAAGATACTCTACACATAGGAGAATCTTGGACAACCCTGTTTGCACTGAAAAACCATCAAATCGAAACTGTCAATATAAAAAGGAGAAACCCCATTTCTTAAAAACTCTGTATTAAATTAATTCTATGGAAAGCACTTTGTAATTCTTTCTAATAAAAAGTATTATCAACAATGAGAACTGTGAATTCTTTGTGGTGCTTTGTTCAAGGTTACTTGCCTCCTTCTGTAGTTTCATGGTAGGCCCAGATGAAATGGGGCAGCATGCAGATACCCACTGAAATCAGTTAACTTGCACCTAGTGTAGAAATAACTGCAACATAAGAGCTGAGTAAACTGCCTCAGGTCTCTGTCACTGAGTGTGCAGCAAGTTATGCTGAACGAAAAGAAAAAAGGTAGCAGAGGTAGATGTTAACAAGTAACAGCAACGTTATGGAGTAAAGTAGCTTTTATTTCATAGCATGTCTCTTTGGCATCCACAGTGGCCTCTGAAGGAACCAGATGTGTTCAGGGGTGGGTATGAAAACTTCTTTACAGTGGCAATTGCTGCGCCACAGAAAGGTTTGGGAGGGTTTGGTTTTATTTTTTAAAATATGCATAGAAGAGCATATGGTTCAAATCCACTTCAAATTGTTTGTTCTTTTTTCCCTGCAGGTCCAAAGGGTGTTCATTCTGCCAGATCCATCAGACACTTAACGTATCTTCATTGCTTAAGGTGCACAGTTAAGCAGTATAGGTTTTCTAAAAGTAGCATAGTTGAATTTTGGTCCTTCCAACTCCTGTTGGTGGTTGTGCACAAAATAAGTAAGGCTCACTGCTTGAATAAATTCAGGCCTTTATGTTTTATTTCTGATGAAGTATCTTGGTCAGGCCTTTTACATAGAGTGCATGCAAGTTCAAGAACAACCTGGCTTTGACTGTGTTTGATTCTTTCCATCCTAGGCTTTGTTCTAGGTTTTGGAAATTTATTTCTTAGCCTCTCCCCTCTGCCAGAATTGATAACTGCCCCCCTTTTTACTTTCCTCCTTTCACTCTGCAGCGTTGCCTTCTCTAGGGCTTCTCACTAGAACAGTCTCAGTGGTAAGTATTCAAGCTTTTTCATCATTCAGTTTTCTTAAACAGACAGAAAATCTATTTTCAGTTAGATATTTTGTTTGTTTTACTGTGTGCCTGCTTAACACCAGAGGGGAGAAAATCAGGGGATTAAAAAAATATTCCTATATTGTCTAGTCACTTCTTTTTTTACGGTGCTTATCTGTTGTTTTGGGTGATGGTTACCAAACTGCGATTTGTACTCACCAAAGGTCCGAGAGTGTTACCAATGTGTAAAGAACTGTTGGTAGATTGGCACCAGGATTTTGAGACTAGAGGGCTTCAAGCAGCATGTGACTTATTGTCACTTCAAGCTTATACAGGCAGGCAAATAACAGACTGCTAACTTCCCTTAACTACTGCCAACCCCTCCGTTTCTTCTGAGAGTGTTTCCAAGTGCATATGATATTCCCTCTGCTCTCACTCTGAAGAAACTGAGCTTACGTCAGCTCTGTTTTACACAGAGGAACAAAAACACAATAAGAATGGGAAAGGGGAAGTGGACTTAAAAGACTTTTCAACTTGTGTGCAAGCTTGCATTCTTCTAAACTTTTACTCTCATACTATTGAGATGATGTTCTTGTGTGATTGTGTAGAGTTGTCAGAAGTCTTTATATCAGCCCCAGTTTATCTATGTGTTATATTATTTGTTTTCCAATTAAACGGGAAGTGAAGCAGCTGAGTTAATGTATCATTCTTCCCAAAGAATGCATTACAAATAACTCCCACCCCCAAGTGGCAGGAAGGATGTGACTGGTTAAAGCCTTTCTGATTACAAGAGCTGCTCTTGGTGCAGTCTCAGGTGAAGCAGCTTCTTCCCAGGGTACAGGGGGCTACCAGAGCGCTAGGGAAAACAGCTTGCCCAGCCCTGAGCATCACTGAAACAGCAGGAGTGGAAGCAGCATGGAAGAGGAAAAATGTTGTATCACAGTCCAAGGATTTAGTTGGGCAGTGGATTTGAGAGCGAGCTGTTAGGGAGTACTGCGTCTAGGTTTTATCTTCATTAAATGTAAGTTAATTAAGCCCAGTTGGTTCTTGGCCTGCCCTGGCACATCATTCCAGAATGAATGCTGCTTGCAGCAAATGTTTTTTGCTTCTGGAACCTGTCTGTGTCTGTTTAGGCATAATTTAGAGGTACCATTTATTGTTAATTGCATTTGAAAGCATTACAAGGGAAAAGGGCTCATCTTCCAGTCCTCGTTTGGATGAGAGTTTAATTAATGCATGTGAAGAGGGAGCTAGAAGAGTGACCCTGACAAACTACTGAGGGCTTTCTCATAGAGGAAGGAGCTGCTGACCAATGTGTGGGTGATAAAGGTACAGAAGATATGGGTTTGCAGAAAGCAACCATTTTTCTGTCCTCATTCACAAAAGAAAAAAGTCCTGTTTTCTAATGTAGCGATCTTCCTCAAGCTAGCTGGAACATGCTTCCCAGGTAGATGAAAACTGTAGCAAGAAGATGAGTTATTAGCGAAGAAAAATCCTTTGGCAATCAAAATCTTGTTCTGCTAATTGTCCGACAGTGAGAAGTCTCTTCGTGACTTGAATGAGATTTGAGTTCTTAAGTGCTCTGGCCTGTTAATTCTTTATTTTGAACATTTTACCTGGTTATCCTTTTAAATCATTCTTTCCTTCATGTTCTTTGTAAAAGCTGCTAATATCAGTCCAAAATTCTTCAGAGCCACTCCTCTGTCAATAGCTGTTACCAGTGGGGTGAAGGTGGCCCATACACACCGGATGGCAGGTCACAGGGAGAGACACTGGTGGGTCTACCTGGCCTGACGTCACAAAGCCTTAAAGCCAGTTGGATGCAGTTCCTTTGTTGTCACTTTCTGTATTCATGCATCTTGTTAGGTGCTTAGCAAGAGCTGACAGCAGTCAAATACCTCATTTCCTTGGGCTTTTCAGTCCCTTGAGCTCAGGACTTTCGCTGCTGCTGACTGTGCCAATCACCACGCAGCTGAGCACCCATGGAATCTCCTTCACCTCTTGTTACGGAGTGGAAATATACTCCAGCCTACTGCGGTCACATCTGCTTCCTAATAACATTAGGAAAAGCGTGATGATGCAGTTTTCCTGAGAGAACAAACATTCCTATGCCTTTAAGCTTACTTCAGTAAGTCTCTCTCTGAATTTTCCTGTTGCAGGGAGGAAAAAAGATTTAAGAGTCTATTGCCCGATTTTGATACTTAGTAGATAAGGGAACCAAAGGCATGCAAATGTTTGAATATTTTTTTTTCATTTTGATTCCTAGTTTCTTCATTCCATCTGTGATTAGAGAGATATGAAAGTATTTGGCTGAGCTGTGTTAGCAATGGAGACAACGTGGCTCTTAGTTAACAGGTTCTTACCCCAAGGTCTTCAACAGGTAACAAGCACTTTTTTTCAGTTCTCCTTCACAATCTCTATTTTTTCTTGCTCTAATGCATTAAGCTAGTTGGTTTCTGTGAAAGGAGAAACGCATATGTTTTGGAGAGAGTCTGTTCCTTGCCATGCATGTACTGCCATGAAGATGGGACTGTTGGACAATTTAGCATTTTGACCCTGCACTAGGCATGGGTTCTGTCATTGTTGAGACCTGTCTGTCTTGTCAGCAGGGCTTTACACACTGAGGGGATTTCTAGGAAGTAGGTAGATTTTAAAGTATAGTTAAGGCTCGAGATTAATAGAATTTACTTGTGCAGTAGTGGCTACACTGCAGATACCCAGGAGACTAAGCCGTGTGTTGTAATGACAGTGTTTTGCAAGTAACTCTATAAACTAAGCTAAAAAGAAAACAGGTCTTCCTTAGTATCTCTGTTCTGCCATTTATGCTCTCTTCTTCCATTGCTACTAAAACTATTTTTTTTAAAATGTATTTTTAAATTCTCTACTTAAATTTCAAGACGGGTAGCACAGACAGATCCTTTTTGACACTACCCTTCTCCCATTTTTTCTGAAAGTTTTTTGATTGCCACCTTTATTTTTTCCCCTCCAAATCCCTGTGGAATACAGACAGTAGAGGGGGGAAAATGTAGCTATTCCCAGACAGAAGGCACTTGCTTCCAAGGCAGTGGTAGTGCAGCCTGCTTCTTCCTTCATAAGTGCTTCAGAGATCTCCTGGGGAAACTCAGAAGCCATTTAACTCAGAATCAGCTCTGCTTCTGTATCATTATGTATGGCATTTCTTTTTACTTGTTTTGATGAGTAACATTTAAAAGCAACTTTCTGGTTGAGCTTATTTGGGCCTGCTGCTGTGTCCTAAATAACCCCCACTGTAGGAGTCCCTAAAGGAAGAATTTGTCCTGTGTGTCCTTGTACTGCTTTCAGACAAAGTCCCCAGGGTCAAATTTGGATCATAATGGAAGGAGTATATTCCACTTCTCAGCACAGATCTTGGTTCCATCTAACTGGGGTTGTCCCCTTATTCTCCTTTAAAAATCCATCTAGAAACCCCTCTCTGCAAAATCACTGTGAAAATTCAAAGGGGATTTTCAGCCTGTGATAACCTTTCCTGTAACACAAAGTCCTGAATAAGTGCACCAGAATTAAGGTGTTTAACTGTCATGGGATCTGACAAGAAGCAAAGGTATTTTGCAGTTTACTGTAAAACAATTAAGTAGTGAAATCTTTCATTCCCTCCACTTTCAGCACTGTTAGTGATGCATTTGCTACACGCAGAGTGGGTTTTTTCATGTTTGCATTTAATGAGCATTAGAGTTAATTTTTATCTCCTGAATAGTGTTGAGCTATGACATTTTTCATCGACATTTCTGCAGTATGTTTTTATTCAATCCAGCTGAAAGCTTGTTAGATGCTGCTGTTGACAAGGGGACAGAGGGCAGCAGTCCTGCCCTTTCTAGTCCTGCCCAGAAAAATGTCTGTGTGGCAGCCTGGGGTGCAAGGTGCATTTCCAGCCAGGCTTACACCGTAGGGGTGTGGGGGGGTTTGAACCAAAGCTGCATCCTGGCTTTTCTGCAGTCTAGGAAAAAGCTTGTCAGGACTGTTTCCTGCAGCCACTGTTTTGAAGGCTAATGTGTTTTGTGACAGTCATCTGCATCTCTAGTGACCTTAAAGAGGGGAGTCATACTCTGTCTCTGTGACAATGCCTGGATAAGGATAATTTTGTCTCTTTACGGGACTGTAAAGCCTTTGCTTAGATTTCTGACTGGTGGTTTAGGAGGAATCCTTTGACAAGTGTATAGTGGCATGGACCAAAATAGAACAGACTCCGAACTTTAAAAACAAACTAAGCGTAGGCTTCTACCTTTCTCCTTCTGGGCTTTTCATAAGGAATACATAGAATAGTTTCTCTCTCAAATAAAGAAGTAGCATTTGAACTATTCTTTTGTAAGATGAAAACACAATGAGTCTTTAAATAACACTTCTTACTGCACCTCCCAGGACATCCTGGGGTTTCCATCTGTCTTACTGTTGCCTGAAGCGCTGTGCCACAGCCTGTTTCCTCACGATGGCTGCGTTTCAGCTGCCAGCACGCGATGCCACCTGAATGCATGTGGGTGGCTTCTGTGGCTTTTTTTAATTGCTGAACTCTGAAAAGCATTTTAACTTGAGGAGAAATGGCGCTTAATATATTGAAGATGTGAGCAGGCACAAGAGTCCATGTGGTATTACTGTAAGAAGCCCTGAAGCACTCCAATGAAAAACTAAAGAGTTGATAGTGCCATACATTGTTATGATTACCTTCTCCTCCTGCTTCAATCATTTCATTAAGAGCAAAAAAATGTGCAAAACTATGCTAGCATTGCTGTTCAGAGACGTGCAATGTCTATTACCTTCCCATCTGAACAATGGGTAAAAAAATTTATTAAACCTTGGATTTGTTTCTGTCAGGAGTGTTCTCTTCATGCTCTGCTAGTAGTAATATACACATCGATGGAAAGTACTGTATTATGTAGGAGGCTGTCACTACAAAACATGTTGAAATGTCTTCACAAAGGGTTTTTTTAAAAGATACTGCATGCATTCTCTTCATTTATGTATGGTCTTTTTTCTTGAAACATAGTTCCTTCATCTTGTGTCTCTGGGAAAGGGCTGCCTCCTTCCTTGAGCTGTGCATGGTATTTCCCTGGCTCCCATTCTAGTCCCCAGCCCAGCTGTAAGTATGGGGGTGTGCACTTCTCCCTGTATAGACCTGCTTTCGCAGGTGCAAAAGCTCATGTGAGGATGAGAATGAATTATCAAATGATTTTAAGGATCACAGAGGGCAATGAAAAGCAGCAACATCAGAAAGCTAACAGGTAGAACTCGCACAACCATGTTATTTGTCAGTTTAGAACAAAAACAGCTGTAGATGACTTAAACCAGAACTGGGACCGACTGCTGAGTTCTGGGTGGCCTGAAGAGCTACTGGTTGTATATTGGGCTTTTATTTGGTTTGTGTATGTCAGCTGTGTTGTATGTGGTCTATCATAAGATCTCTAC
The DNA here is from genome assembly GCA_013400555.1 of Jacana jacana. Lineage (NCBI taxonomy): Eukaryota > Metazoa > Chordata > Aves > Charadriiformes > Jacanidae > Jacana > Jacana jacana. The sequence continues at coordinate 109,251 of VZTM01009672.1, read as the reverse complement.
CTCTTCTCAGCAACATACAGCGTGGATGCATGAGAACCAAATTGCAAATTTGTCCCAGTACTGAGAGAAGGCTTTTATAATGCATCTCTCCATCAGTTCAATCACTATTTTCTACAAAAATGAACTGAGTATTTTTGGAATACTTTTGGACTCTTAACATGCTAAATGTGTTCCTGCTTGGTGTCAGAAAAGTAATTTCTCTTCTTCAGATGGGCTTCCAGCTTGTTTGTGGTAAGTGCAGAGCAGGAAACAAGCTCTGCAGTAGCTTTAATTTGTGCTGGATGCAGATTGCCATTCAAGGAATTTAAATGATTTATGTATATGTGCCTCATGGCTTACTTTTGAGTTTATCTTCAGCAAGCTCAGCTTTTTTGAGCCTGGTGTGATCGTAACGGGGCTTTGATGCTTTCATACTTGAGTCTTCTCCTTTAAGAAACAAACTAAAAATAGCTTGAAGCCTTTCCTGTATTTGGCTTTTCCAGGAAGTTTAGCACATTTGTATCTTTTGCTTGCCTTTCCTATTTTGCCTTTTGAACAGTGAAATTGTTGAACTGATTGCCTGAAGCCCAGACTCCTTAAGAGTTAGCTGGAAGCCGCTGTGCTTTCTAAAGTTGCTTACTTCCCATGTGCTCTATGTGTTATTTCCCTAATAGAAGATTTACTCAGAAAACTAGATTAGAATGTAAAGTGAATTTATTTCTTAGAGCATATATTTTCAATAACTGATTTCATAGTCAGGAGAAATGTGACAGATCTAGCCCACCTGTAAAATAGTAAAGTATTTATACAATATGAGAAGAAAAAGAGTAGTAACTCAAACTGAGACAAGGGAAACAAAAGCTGTCAGACTGGAAAAAGTTTTATAGAATTCTTCACAGTGGTGTCTGTACACCTATCTTGTTTCTATTTGCAGTAATTATGGTAGCACAAGGCATGTAATAAACTTACAGAATAGGAAGGATTATGCAAGAATGTGTCAGAGCAAAGTTTAAAGAAAAAAAGGGGGAGCAGTAAATTTCATAGTATGATGTGCAAGATCCTGTAGGTCTGAATTCATAAGAAGGCACTCTAAGAGCTCATCTGTTGAAAGTGACAAAGGAGGATAGCTGCAGTTTTAGCTGAACACCGGATAAACAGGAGTCAAGACTAAGATATGGCTGTCAGAAAACATAATCATAGTATATTTTGGACAATATATTTTATTATAGAATGTAACAACTCATAGCATTGCACTGAATCTTACATATACATATATAAAAATAACAAACTCAATCTGGCTCAGAGACAATTTCATGAAAATGAAAATCTTATGGAAGTTGGCTTGTTTGTAAGGGCAAGATGAAGTCATAGGGCAAAGCATAGGGGCAAACTAAGTGAAAGGGTGATGTTGGCTGAAGGGTAATTAGGTAAAAACTGCCTATTAGTAACTTTAGTCCAGGTACTAGGAAAAAATTCAAAACCTCATTTGATTAAGATTCTAAAGCAGTATCATTGGTGATGACAAAAACGGTAAACAGCTTTAAGGATAAATCTTTAGCTTTTCCCAAGGAGATGCTATGGGATGGTCTCCTGCAACAAGGGAAGACTGGACTCTGGCTCTGAAGCAGACTTCTTCCAGTCCTCTGGTACAACTACAACTAAAAGCTGTTTTGTTCATGCAAAAACTCAAAATGAGTTTTGCTCATGCTATTCTGGAGACATCAGTATGGGGGGGGAGGAGGGGCGGGGCACATTAAGTAGTCTGCAGAGATTGTTGTTGTTGAGTGCGTTGCAGTAATGTGTATCACGCAGAGATTATCCAACCTCATCTTTGCTCTGCCTTTGGCTGTTTAACTGACAGATTCATGCCTGAGATAATAAAGTTTATAATTTGTTTAATGCTGTTCTCTGTTTCCAAATATCTGATTTCTCCAGCTAGGAGGCAGGAGTGATATTATTTCCTATTGAATCAGCAAGCTGATATGATCTGTGTCAGCATCATTGCAGTGCAAGAAAGGAAGGAGTTAAATGATTAGGCTCTTAAGTTATTGCCAAATTCTGATGCTTGCTTTTGGTTTGCTTAATAAACTGTATATTGTAGCAATGTGCCTCCAGCATCCTGGGTTGAACATTCAATTATTTGTGACCATAAAAGCTGATAATCTCATGGCCAATGATGTGAGCAACACTTCCCTTTTCAGTTTAACAGAAATTGCTCAACAGTTACAGCACCTTCCTCCCCTTCCACGTGCAGTTCAGCAGCACACAGAGGCCTCAGCAAAAAACAGCCTTTTGTGAGAGCCGTGGTATAAGGCTCCTCAGCTGTAGCTGATAAATCAGATCCAAACCAAGTCACCAGGAAAACCAAAACTGCTGTCACCTCAGGACGTAGGGCTTCTGCAGTTGTTCTAAATGACTCAAACCCAGTTCCTAGTCAATAAATCTGTAACCCACAAGGCACCTGTCACAGATGGCATTATTTGACGTACTTCATTATCCAGTGAACCAAGAAATATCTGCCTGGAAAAAACAGTCTGAATTCAGCTTTAAAGGAGGGTTTGCCCAAGGACTAGAACTTTGGACAAGTGTATCATAGAACTTTGATTAATTCCTCCTTAGAGCTGCTGAAGGATTAAGGCTTGACTTTATCTTCCCCTTTCTAAAAGTGGAAGGAAGAGGGGCATATATAAAATAGGTCATTTAAGGGAATATCAAAGCCAAGTCAGATGACATTCTGAGATGAGCAAATTCATGCTGCTTCAACCTGCTTATAAAAGCTATCCATTTCTGTGATGTGCTCTTCAGAGCTCAGAGTTCTCTGGAAAACATACAACAGCAATGCAGACCTGTATTCCAAGCTTGTTGGTAGGCATGGTTAAAACATGCTCACTTTAAAAGCATGTATGTTTTTAAACACACTGACAACATGTTATTTAAGAAATTCAGTTCCAAGTAACCTACTGGCACATGTGCCAGCATAGACCCTGTTACTGCAGGGTGACCTCCCATGTGGCAGAGTGCACTAACCACAAAGGCTGTTGATGAAGGCAGCGTATGTTATTATTTACTTTCTATTAGTACCTCTACACATCTGATATTTTAAAATCCTGCTGTAAGAAGTTGTACCTGTTGGTGCAACTGGGTACACTCTGGGTGTACCTGAAAAAAGGCAGAGGGTTGAAAACAGTGTTTTTCTAGGGGGGATACGGCAGGGTCATAGCCAGGAGCTGAAACTTGTCAGAGATCAGAAGACTCTATGGGAGAGCTGGGACTGGAGCATCGCTCTCCAGAGTCCCAGTTCTAGTACTTCACCACTCTCGCTTGTGCTGGAGGTCCACATGCTTCAGGAGCTCATTTCAGAATCTGTATAAATGTAGGTAACCAACCCAAACTCAGCTCAGTAACAAATTACTGGTTTCAGAAGAATAAATGTTTCCACTGGTGTGACTGTTCCCCAACCGTTACCATCAGAAAATGCCCACTCAGCTGCTGAACCTGCTGGGCAGCTGCTGGCACAAGACACTGGGGGCTCTGCAGAAAGGAGACCATCAGCATCCAACAGCAGTCACAGCCTGTACAGCTGGCTGTTTCAGATCTTCCAGTGGAAATGGTGAGAAATTATATTAAAGAGGTTTAGTGCACTAATAGAAAGCTCAGTAGTTTGCACATGGGAGCCTCATTCTACATTCTTGCTCAAAAAACAAGCTTCAATTTCAAGTTCTGCTATGAGGTAAAGCTATAAACCTTCAATGTATCAGCCCATGGGACTTGACCAAATAAAAATGAAGAAATGGTGTTGGTGGGTGTGATATGAAGTAAAAAGTCTTTGGCCACAAAAGACTGAAGAAACAGGTAGTCTTTCTTTGTTGGGAATCAGCTAGAAGGAAATGGCCACAACCTCCGTCTAAATGGCTTGCACAAGTAAAACTTTTGCTGGGGCACAGCGCCTCTTGATAGGAGTTTGCTTGAGCTTGTGTAACTAAAGGCAGGCCCCAGGGTTGGAGTGACCTTGGAGTTAAGATGCTCGAGGAGGAGTTCAAATGCAGCTGTAACCGCAGATAAGGAAGCTCTATGCAAATAAATTCCTCTGCTAAGAACCTATCAAATGTTACCGAGTATGCATAACTATGTACAAGGCTATATAACTGTTGTGCTGTCAATAAACTTGGGAACTTACTGCTAGCTCATATTGGGTCATCTGTATGCTCCCACAAGCCGTTCGGGATCTGTACCCTGCGGGTTTGTCACCCCGACCACCGGCATTTCTTTACTACCTGATGAAATACAGCAGCGGTTCATCTCTCACAGCTTAGTGCTTTGTTAAAAAGTCACCACAACTGTGGCTGCAGCACTGTGAGCTCCTCTGAGTTACCTTTTCAGGGGAGTCCAGACACTGTGATGGAAATAGCATAGATAGCCTTCCTGGAGCTTGAGGAACTCACCTAATTTAACCATATGCTTGTATAAACATGGAACTAATTGACACCATCTTTGTGAATCTAATCATATCTGCCATCACTGCTGCCTCTCCATGAATGCTATATAGGTGGTATACCTATACAGGAGGTATACCAGGTGTGGCCGGGGGTCTCTTTTATCCTCAAAAACACTCTCAAATTTGCATGTCTTTGAAATGCGACACACGATCTTGCTTTTCCTGAGTAGGTTGATACGTACATACCAGTGACACTTTTCCACTCAAAGAAAACAGGGTTCCTGTCCCGTTCCAGTCAGAATCGCAGAATCACAAAATCATTTTGGTTGGAAGAGGCCCTTGGGATCATCGAGTCCCACCATCCACCAGGCAGAGGCGGACAGCGGGGCCGGGACTCCCCGCAGGTTTCAGTAGGGCCCGAGCCTGAGCCCAGCCCAGCCCAGCCCCAGCCCCAGCCCCAGCCCCTGCCCCAGCCGTACCGCTCCGGATTCTGTATAACTGTAGGGGAAAACGCGGGGCAGAGCCACTCCCGCACCCCCCCGTCCTGGCCGAGGGCGGTGCTGGGCGGAGTCTCAGGGCGCCTGCGCGGGGCGGGGGCGGGCCGTCCTGGTTTGAGCCCCGNCTCCCGCCTCCCTGAAAGTCTCTCGTAGCTGTGGCCGCGCTGCATGTGCCGGACTGACCAGCCCCTGCTCGGGATGGGCTGTGGGGACCATGGCTCGCAATCAGTCTCCGGCCACTGGGCGAACCCATCTGGGCAGGCACAGGCACAGGCCCAGCCCCGGGGCGCTGAGCTCCAAAGGGATGTGCACTAGCGCCCATGAAAACCCATCGGTACTGCCCCTCTGGCAG